>JAPKLW010005806.1:5977-19446 GCA_026898455.1 Plectranthus barbatus | reverse complement strand
AAGTTTTTATGGATGATTTTTCCGTGTTTGGTCATTCATTTGATAACTGTTTAGAAAACCTGATTACTGTTCTGCAGCGCTGTCAAGAGACTAACCTGGTTTTAAATTGGGAAAATGTCATTTTATGGTGCGAGAGGGCATTGTCCTCGGTCACAAAGTCTCTGCTGCAGGTTTAGAGGTAGATCGTGCCAAGATTGTGGCGATCTCAAAGCTGCCACCCCCCACTAATGAGAAGTCGGTGAGGAGCTTTTTGGGTCATGCAGGCTTCTACCGGAGGTTTATAAGGGAGTTTTCTAAAATCTCTAAACCTCTGAGTTCTCTACTTATGAAGGATGCAAAATTCATTTTTGATGAACAATGTTTGCAGGCCTTTGAGAAGCTGAAGCTGGCCCTCACAACCGCTCCAATACTTATCTCACCAGACTGGTCAAAGCCCTTCATCCTGATGTGCGACGCCAGCGATACTGCAGTTGGGACTGCCCTGGGTCAGACAAGGAACAAGATTTTCAGAGTCATTCACTACGCCAGCAAGACTTTGGATGAAGCCCAGGTCAATTACACTACCACTGAAAAGGAGCTTCTAGCAGTAGTGTTTGCATTCGACAAATTCTGGGCTTATCTTGTTGGGGCAAAAACGGTGGTGTATACAGATCATGTTGCGATCCGATATTTATTTGAGAAGAAGGAAGCAAAGCCACGACTGATCCGTTGGATTCTACTGCTACAAGAATTCGACATGGAAATCAAAGACCGGAAGGGCTGCGAGAATGTAGTAGCAGATCATCTGTCAAGGCTAGAAAATCTGGTGGAAGGAGATGACCCCCGGATAAAGATTACTGAAGTTTTTTCGGATGAGCAGCTGCTCGTAGCTGAGGAGGTAGATCCATGGTATATGGATCTGGTTAATTATTTGGTTGCAGGTGTTCTACCACCTGATCTGTCCTCACATCAGAAGAGAAAGTTCTTGCACGATTGCAAGTTCTATTATTGGGATGAACCTTTCCTCTACCGCCGCTGTGCTGATATGGTAATTAGGCAGTGCATCGGGATGCAAGAGCGTAAGCAGATAATGGGGGACTGTCATTTGTCCCCATATGGAGGCCATTGTGCGGCGAATAGAACAGCCATAAAAATCCTCACCAGCGGGTTTTATTGGCCTACTATTTACCATGACTGTCAGAAGTTCGTAGCCGGCTGCGACAGATGCCAGAGGATGGGGAACATCTCAAAGAAAGACGAGATGCCGCAAAAATACATGCTCAAAATTGAGCCCTTTGATGTTTGGGGCATTGATTTCATGGGACCATTCCCTAAGTCCCATGGATATCAATATATATTGTTGGCTGTTGACTATGTGACCCGGTGGGTTGAAGCTATCCCCACTGCGACGAATGATTCCAAGGTGGTGCTCAAGTTCCTACAAAAGAGCATCCTAACCCGTTTTGGAGCACCTCGAGCACTACTGAGTGATGGAGGGTCACACTTCAAAAATAAATGGCTGGGGAGTCTGTTAGCAAAATATGGAGTGCATCACAGAATTACTTCTCCATATCACCCCAGGCCAATGGACAAGCTGAGTTGGCTAACAGAGAAATCAAGCAAATCCTGGAAAAATCTGTGGCTTCCAGGAAGGATTGGGCTACTCGTTTGGATGATGCCTTATGGGCATACAGAACTGCATTCAAGACTCCAATTGGTATGTCACCATATCAGTTGGTATTTGGAAAATCATGTTACATTCCAGTGGAACTGGAACATAGAGCATACTGGGCAGTAAAGAAAATTAACTGGGATCTGAAGACTGCAACTGACTGAGTTAGAAGAATTCCGGACTGAAGCATACGAGAGTTCGAGGCTATACAAGGAGCGCGCCAAGAGATTCCATGATCAGCGCATTCGCAACCGCGACTTTACGCCAGGGGATCAGGTACTTGTATTCAATTCCCGCCTCCGTTTATTTCCTGGAAAGCTTAAGTCTAAATGGACTGGTCCATATGTGATTCAGAAAGTCAATTCTAATGGTACTTTGGATCTACTGGGTTCTAATGGCACACATTTCACTGTTAATGGTAATAGAGTCAAAACATATGTTCAGTCCGTGTCTGTGTCGTTCGTTCGCGAGCTTCACCTAGCTGGTCCTTAGGATGTGTACTGTTGTGTATAGCTACAGACAATAAATAAAGCGCTAGTTGGGAGGCAACCCAACTTTTATCAGTTTTTATTGCTTTGATTTGGGCGTCTTTTGAGTCATTCTACCTAATTTTCCACATTGTACGTTCACTTTTGGTTGTTGAGTTCATTGGGTGCAGGAAAGGAGAAGAAAATGAGAAAATTCGCTGGAAAAAACATAAACGGCGCCCCATTTACATGAATGGCGGTCGCCGTTCGTTAAATTTTGAATCGCCGAGTTCCACGTCAAACATTTCAGGTACGGGACATGAACGGCGCCCCATTTCACATGAATGGCGGTCGCCGTTCGTAACTTTTGGATCGCCAATTTCCTCGTAAAAATTCCAGGTACGGGACATGAACGGCAATCCGAAAACATGATTGGCGGTCGCCAATCATGTTGGTTGGGTTGCCATTCATGTAAAATACTCATTTCCAGCATGGGGCACGAAAGACGATCCATTTACATGAATGGCGATCGCCGTTCATGTAAACGGATCGCCGATCATGTCATAACCAGTGATTTCGCTACGGCACATGAATGGCGAACCAGATGCACGAACGACGACCGCCGATCGCGCATTTTGGGTCGCCGATCGTGCAATTTTACACGATTTTTAACCCTTTCCCCCCTCTTTTCTTTCTTCAAACTCTTTCTTCTCAAAAACAAAAAAAAAACCACGAAACTCACGGCCATTCAACCTCAAATTCCCACTCCAATACACGAAATTTACACGAATCCTTCCACACATTGCTTACCCAGCATACTTCAAAGCTTTTCTTCAGATTAGTTTGTCCATTTTCGCGCAAAAAACACGAAAACCCCAATTTCTAGGGTTTATCAATTTTGTAAATATTTTTGCCCCACACTCAAGGTAATTTCCTTTCTCTCGCTTCATATTTAAATTTCGTCCGTTATATTCAATTATGTAGTTGATAATGTAGGTTGCACTTTGAATTTATTGTTTTAATTTTTGTTAATGCATGTTAATTTTATTTTGTTCATCATGTTTGAGAATGTTTATGTTTATGGTCGACTAAATTAGTGTTCCTAAGTCTTAGGTTTGATTTGGGGATTTAGATTCTTGAAATTTGAATTATGTTTGGGTTAGAACCGTGATTTTGGAATAAATTGCTATTTTTAGTCCCATGTCATGCATCGTTGTTATATTGGATTGATGATTGCTTTTGTTGCATTATTTTATTCCGTTAGCATTAATTTAGTTGGATTTAGATTTCATTTGCATGTTTGTTCTTGTTTGAGTTTGGGGTAACAATTTTTATATTGGAGTTGAAGTTGGTGGAAGTGGATCATTAGAGTTTAGAAAGTGAACCTACTTGAACATATTTGAGGAAATTTAGCTATTCGTTTTGTCGTGTCAATTGGTTCTGAATTTTGTTTTTATTCAAGTGCAGATAAAAGCTATGCCTCCGAGACGCCAACAAATTGAGCCTCCCCCACCTACTCTGGAATCTTACTTATAAATTTGGAACGGCTGGCCGATCTCCGACTCATCACCATGAGCCACCCTCCCTTCTATTTCCGACAGCGGAATAAGATGCATTTTCCTCTGCCAAATCCCGAGTTGACTAATGTAGGGATTAAGCGTTACCGCAACAATTGGCGTTTGGACACAGTGGCCCACACTCAGGCCATCCAGGCTGCAGAGGCCGAGCACGGCCCCCATAGACCAGACGGAGAGGATCGACTACAGGGGGGCCAGCGAGGACAAGGGGGCGAGCGAGGACAGAGCTCTGGTCATGCACTTCTCCTGGAGCAGCCACCACCGGTTCACACTCAGGCCAGTTCTTCCAGTCGACCCGCGGGTGAGTCCTCTACATTCTATGAGCGCTATACTCACCGCGTAGCTTTTGAGGAGCGCCTCAATTCACTTGAGAGGCAGTGGTCAGATTGGAACACGCAGCTCCAGGCCCTATCCTCAGCCCAGTCTACATTTGCCTCAGAGCGCCGCTCTTTTGAGGAGGAGCAACGCCGCCAGTGGGTGCATCAGCAGGAGGAGTGGGATCGCCAGCATGACGCGCAGGAGGAGATGTGCCGGTTCATGGCCCGATTTCCACAGTATTGGCCACCACCGCAGTGACGGTTTCTAGAGGTTTACCACACATCTCCGTGATCTTTTTCCCACAAACTTATTCTTTCCTCTGTATCGAATAAGTTTGGGGGAGGGGGTGTGATCGGGTGATGTGTGCTTTTATCCTTTATCTTTTACTGTTTGAAACCAGCTGAAACTGTGATCCAATGTGGCAACTTTTGTAATAACTTGATTCGGTAACTGATTTGTAAACATTTAATCTGCTTTCTGTCTTTTAAAATTGCTTTTACTATTTTTAATGCTTTTATCGTACTGGGTTTATTATTGGGAGTTCTGTACCTATTGATATTGTAATGGGATTAAAATGGTTTGAGTCGTGTATATCTGCATTATTGGTCAAGTTCATGATGACAATGTGTTCTTTCTCATGAAACCTGTACTAATTTGTTGCACATGAAGTGATAAGGTGTAGACTTTTACAGAATTGATTTTGGCCTCTAGGACACGCTTATAGCCTGTGAGAGGTTGAGCCTGTGTTCGTTTGATTGAGAGTATGTCACTGTGCACTTTATCTCTAGAACTTGCTCTGGTTTCTGTCTCAAAACTGCAAGAGGAATGTCATGAACTTAGAAATGATCCTAGGTCATCGTTTCATAAGCCTCATTTAAATCCAAACACTAACCCGATACATACTCCTTTGTTAGCCCAGTTGAGCCTGAATGCCTTTCTTTCTTAACCCGGATGATAGGAGGTGTGGATGGATATGTAAGGGTACCTGGTAATGTAAGGTGGTGAAAAATATTGTCTTTCTATTTCAGTAACTAGTCCAAGCACTTCTGGGATGGATAGGTATAGTAGCAATTGTTGGGAATGTGAAAAAAAGAATTTATCAATTTGTGGTCATATAAAGTGCATAATGAGTGCACAAGCGTTGTTGAATAAGTCAGTGTAGTGTATGTCTAAGAAATTTGTAGTGGACATTAAAAAAAATGTGAACAGAGTGTGCATATTGTGTCTGTTGAATTAATAATGCAACAAGAGTTGTGTGTATGATTTCGTTGTCGAGTCTGAATCCTATTGAGTTGAAATTATGGGATGCGTCTTGTTTCAGTTCAATTAGAGTCATTATTACTTGAGTCGGTCAGTTAACAAGTATGGTATGTGATGAGGAATACTTGGGTGAATGGAGTTATAATGTTGTTATTATTCAGTCACTTAGCCAAATTTTCCATACCTTTCACCAATGTGCCTACATTAGAACCAAAATAAAGACCTTTGTGATCTTTGTTCTAGCATTCCCAAAGTCAGTAGAGAGTTTAGACAATGAGCAAGCTTATGGTAGGGAAGTTGTACAGTTGATAATCTGAGACCATACACTAGCCTATCTTGCAATGTGACTGAAATTTGAGTTATACACTATCTTGTGAGAAGCAGACTTTTAGAGGTCAAGATTGAAACTGTTTGGTTTGCATTGAATTAATGATTGTTACAGTGTTGGTGCGGGAATCATAAACCCTTTTGTGTCTGAAACAGATAATGATCAATTAATGCACCCCTCATGTTTATCTCTTTCTTTTAATTTGTTTTCCACATTGTTCGAGGACGAACAATAGTTTAGGTTTGAGGGGTTGATAAACACTCGTTTTGTGCATTTTACTGATATGAATCTGCTCACTTTTGACCTTAGATTAGTTCATTACGTGGTGTTCTTATGTTTTATTCGTATACTTTGAAGAATTATTACGTTTGGGTTGTTTCTGGTTGTTTATGTAGATTTCATGCACAATTGAGTTGTTTTCAAGATATGATCGAGCACCATGAAGTTAGTTGATGTGTCGTTGCATGAGGAAGGTGAAAAAGTGAGAAGAGATCGACGAAAAGCTTCAAAAATCCAGTCGCGACGTGAACGGCGACCCAAATTACATGTTCGGCGGTCGCCGATCATGCATTTGGGTCGCCAATCACGCAAAATCTCATATTTCACTTCGGCACATGAACGGCGATCTATTTACATGAATGGCGACCGCCGTTCATGCTTTTAGATCGTCGTTCATGTAATTTCTGGGGTTGGCCATGGCGCATGGACGACGACCTAACTGCATGAACGGTGACCGCCGTTCATGCCTTTAGGTCGCCGATCGTGAAACATCTCGGCTTTTGCTACGATATACAGATGGCGACTCAAGCGCACGCTCGGCGGTCGCCATCGACACATTCTGGGTCGCCGATCGTGACTTTTTGGGCGAAAATTGATCCCAATCCCATATCTTTTTGGGTTTGAACAAGATAAGTATAAATAGAGGCTCCCAAGACTCAAAGAAGGGTACTTACTCTGATTTTTCTAATCGACTACTGGGAGAGAAGGAGAATTCAAGGTCACAGAAGATTCAAGATTGAAGAATTGGGTTCTTAGTTCCATGTTTTCTAAGTTTTCTTCTTCTTTAATTCTCTGTTTTGTGGAATTTAGCATGATTGACTAAACCCCTTTGTGGATTCTAGGGTTTTCAAACTTGTTGACATTCATTCAATTGTTTATATGATTTGACTTTCCTGTTCCATTAATGTTTTAATTACTGATGGGGTTTTCTTCAATTACAAGATATTGGCCATTGATTGTAATTTGAATTGGTAATTTTTGAACCGAGAGGTCTAGGTTATTGATTAAGATGCAGCGGAATTAAATTTGATAGGGCAATTATCCGAGAGGAATTTGAACTGTTAAAGGGTTTTGAAATCTAAGGATTTATCAAGAGTAAAAGTCATTTTGCGCATCCGAGAGGAGTCACTAGGTCGTTTATTTCCATGTTATGGTTGAGAGTCCGAGAGGGTCGCCTGATAACATTTATGAGATTAACTCACATCTTTGGAAATTAAATTGGAATTGGATTGTATAAATGATTGTTTGATAGTTCTTCAAAGTGGATTACCCTGGAATCATAGTTTTTCAATAGATTTTCTAAACTTAATAAATTCTCTTTACTTGTCATTATTAAATATTGCTTTTCAATATTGCCTAGAAATTAATAACCAAAATCAATTACCGATTTGTCTAGATAGTAGTAAGGTATCTATGTTTTAGTGCCTAGTTATACTTCGATCCTGCAATCTTCGAGATCGATAAATTATTACTTGCCCTCTGCAGTGGTATGTACACTTGCAGAATAGCGTGTTTTGAAACGAGCTATCACATACTCCATAAGTGTTACTAGTAGATATATGTCCAAGCCTATAAAGAAGCATTGGACATCCTTGACTGGTATACTGAGATATTTGAAGAGAACCCCACACTATGGAATGCAATTTAAAAGAAAGGAAGATGGAGTGACTGAACCATTATTGGGATTTGTAGATTCTGATGCTGCAAGTTTAGATACCAACAGTCACTTGGAAATTGGTGTTGCAAACTATAGTGGCACTATCCACAATTGAGGTTGAATTCATGGCAGTGACAGATGCCATAAAGGAAGCATTATGGTTAAAAGGGTTAATATTTGAGTTTGGTTTGCAACATAAATCTGTGAGTGTAATGTGTGACAGTCAAAGCGCTTTTCAACTCACTACATCATATGTTTCATGACAAATCGAAACACATAGATGTCAGATATCATTTGGTTAGAGAAACAGTTGAGAGAGGTGATATCAAGATGGAGAAAGTCTCAACCCATGACAATGCAGCTGATGCATTGACAAAGGTCATTCCTACTGCTAAATTTGTCTACTGTTTGAAGATGGTTGGATTGTACTAATCGAAGTGGTCAGTAACTGCTAGTGGAGGGAAGGGTGTGAATGGAAAGCGTTGCATTCAGGAGGGAGAAATGTGGAGCTTGAATGCATGGCATCGAAAGTTTTGTGCATGGTGTGAAGGCTTGTCTGCTGAGTAGTTCAAATTTTGTGATTTTTTATGAATTTCAGAAGAAACGTGTTTCACTTATTAACGCGGGTTTCTTTTAACGACATATTTAGTCGGGTATTCTGTTGCAATGAAGTCATCTTCTTCGTTGTTTTAGGGCTTTTCCTTTAGCTTAGTTTTCAATGTTTTTCAGTGAATAGTGAGAGACAGTTTCTGCGAGATATTTTGTAACCTTCAAAGCTTGATTAATAAGAACACACACAACCCTCCCGTGGACGTAGGTATTAGTGCCGAACCACGTATATCATCTCTTCTCTCTCGTGTTTTTGCTTGTCTGCAATTCATGTTGTTTTTTGTTTTGTTCGAAGTGATCTTGTACCTCTGTTATAACAAATGGATTATTTAATTATACTATAATTTTTCCAACTATAATTAATTTATATTTATTCCATATCAAGAATATAATAAAATTACACGTAAGATACGTAACTGTACCAAGGATAGAAACTACTTTTGAAATATTTTGTGTTTGATGCATTTTCAAGAAAAAGTGCATGGGATGAGAGAAAGGGAAAATCACAAAAATCTACGTTTTCCTTTTGAGTTTGGAGAGCATCTATATATAACCGTGCGGCAACATGTAATCAATAGAGAGATGTTTTTTTTTTATATATAAAAATATATTTATTAAACTCACAAGGGGATAATAAACAAATTAACATTAACTTGTACTGACTATGGGGTTCGAACCCATGCACACTTATGTAAAAACCACAAGGAAAATCAAAATATTTAATTTCAAGAATGATAGTCATGGATATTTGCTACTAAGATGCAAATTAATTGTTGCAAGTTGATGCTATTTCAGATACGATAATTTAATTAAAATTCATGTAATAATAATAATGTATAAAGATTGAATATTTCCATTGATCTTTATCCAAATCAACAATGCTAGCGCACGAAAACTGTATGAATTAAAATTCGATTCGGATTGGATTGGATGTTATCCCAACCCACTAACCCATATCACAATACCAATGAATGGGCACCCGCGTGCCAACCAAGCAAGGCATCATCATCATCATCATTTGCAAAAAGAAAGAGAAATCTTCGTCACACAAACAAAAATGGACCATCACAGAATCATACGCTTTATGATATTTCTTCATTTACAAAATGATTCAACTACAAAACATCATCACTCACTCCCAACTTTATATCCAATACTTCCTTTATACAGATTCGTGCGCCTAGCCAAAATGGACTTCAAATAAACTTTACCACCTTCTCACCTCACTCTACTTACACTATTATAATAAGAAGGGGATAAACCTCTCAGACAACCCTAAAGATTATTTCTTGGTCAACACCTCCAACTCAATACTTACAGCATCGTTTAATTACAATGACGTCGAAACAACATCGATAATATAGATATATATATATATATATATATACACTAGACCTAGATATGACCAACGATGAATGATCGATCCGATTTAACTTGGATGCCTTCATTAAATTATTCAAAAACTCCTAATTGCTCCTCTCTTCATGCCAGGGCAGGGATGCTGCAGTTGCGCCTATCCCTGTCCAGGCAGTCAAAACCCTCCACCCTCACGGCTGGGTTGTTTCCAAAATTTGCCCGGACGCAGCCATTCTTGCGGCTGGACGAAGGTGAAGGGGCCAGGCCGGAGGGGGTTGGGATTGCTCGAGGCGAGACGGGGAAGCAACGCTCGTCCCCGAATCGCGCATCTTGAATTAGTGGGTTAGATACTCGGCTCGGCGGAGACCCGGTAAAAAATGGGGGCGACGAGGATACCTGTGGAACTGGTTGATCACTGCCAACACCACCCTGCTGCAAATTCAATATGAAATTCATCAATAATTATCATACAGCCAAAACAGTGATACTTTGTTCAATAGTTAAGGTTATGCCACAAACATCCTAGATGCGTTGAGGACACAAGGAATCAAAAAAAGAATACAAATATTCCTCGTGTCGCAGCTTAATTTCTTGAAATTGTGGTTTTAGTGCTAATAAATTATGTGCATAGAAAAATAACTTTCTTGAAATTAAAAATAAAAAACGGAAGTTTTTCTTTTTTATAAAAAAGGCAGCCAAACCTTTGTCAGGATGATATCCAGAAGTTCACTTCCAGCTTTGGAATCAAAAAGCTCTTGATGATGGCTGCTGTACATGAAGAGAAATTAAAGAAAACAAAATAAGAAACCAAAACTTTTATTAAAAAAAAATAGTAACAAAAAAAAAACTACCTAGCGTGCCATCGTAAGGGTCTCGGATAAGTAGGCTCATGAAGGGTGGTCTGAAGCAAACCAAGACGCCGCGGCTTAGGACAGATAACAGTTTCTTTCATCTCAACAGATCTGCACACCACGGCGGCAGCGTTTCCCCTCATCTCCTCACAAGCGGCAAAGCTGTTGTGATGAACTGCGTAGCGATTCATTTTCTAGCTCTTAGATCTGGAAGGAAAATTAAAATCTGACCCCAAAAAAATAAGTAAATCTCGTCAACAATAAAAACAACCACCACAGGACAAAACTTTCAGATCGGAGATCAAAACGAAAAAAATATGCGATGAATAACACTCGTAACACAAAAAATCACTGGTTCACTTCTGTTTGAAGAATAGATCTGGTCAAAGGCGGCTGAGTTTTTTGGAGACTTTCATCTCCAAGCTATAAACATATATTTTATCGAAAACGGAAAGCTACGTATTACTTATTAAATTAATTATTCAAGGAGATGAAAGACCTAAGCAGATTTTATTGTACACATCGAAACTCTCGAGTGCGCCGTAAGTATTCATACATCATTAGCTGTGATTAATTTTGTTTCTTAAAATAATAATAAAAAAGCTACCAGATCTTCTCCAAAAATTAAAAAATCCTCAAAAATTGATTTGCAGAGATCTACTGGAATTCTTCAATTCCAAACGCTTCATCATAAAAGAACTCAAACTAAAAATTTTCCCAAATTAAAAGCTCGATATTTACCACACGATATGAAATCAGAACTAAAACATCAAAAATGAGAGAGAGAGAGAGAGAGAGAGGGAGAGGGAGAGGGAGAGGGAGGAGCTTAATTTACCTGAAAAGGCTGTACAAAAATGGCGAGGCTCCTCCGAAGGGAGGAACGAGGCTAGAACTAAATAAAAAAGAAAACAAAAAAAAAACGAATAAAAAGAGAGACGGAATAGAGATAGATAGATAGATGGCGCTCGCTCAGACAGCAATGAGGGGAGAGGAGTGATGTATGAGTCCGTGGGATTATATACACCATGTGAGCGGAGATGAGATCCAAAATCATCGCCAGCGCGCGGCCCCACTTCTTCTACTATTAAAACGCTAATTAATCTTAATTAAATGCTTTATTCTATATTTATCATTCTATCAAAGATTTTATGAATCTTGAAAATATTTTCTGTCCCATTTTAAATAAAAATATCATAAACTTTGGAAATATGCCAAAAATGCATGATTTCTTACTACTCTTTCAATTTGTAACCAAATAAAACTCCGCAATCCAAATCATACAATAAAATAAATTAAATTATTTAACATTTAAACATATATGAATGTTACTACCACACTAAGCTACCGAGAAAATGTCTTCCGCTACTATTAAATAAAGTTGCATTATGCAATTCATTCGGATCAATTTTTATTGTGTCAATATCTTATTGATTAGATTTAAAGTTCTGAAAAAGAAAAATTCTCATAAATTGAATATGGACGAGTATACCGTGAGACGTGTATTTTTATCAGATATTTGAGTGTATTTGTTTGTAATTCATTTTTCATAGTGCTTATTTCATTCAGGATACATATTTTATTCGGAATATGTTTATTCCGTTTGTGATGTATATTTTAAATAGAAACCAAATTATGCATTTAGAAAATACATTATTTGCTATAATGAAATGTGTTATTTGCATTCCGATTGAAATGTGCGATGCATAAATAAGCATTTTAATCGGAATGTACATTCCGTTTGGAATACGTGCAATATAAATTACATTATGTTCAGAATATCTTACTATCTCACAAAAATATACCATATCTCACAAGTTTTTACAATCGAATATATATCATGTCAATTCTTATATTATATTTCTTCTACAAATTTCTTTTGACACAAAACAACAGAATATTAATTAGTTTCATAATTTATAATGGATAGCAACCACATAATTTTATTAATCTGCACCGAAACAAGTCAAAGTATGAGCCGCTTTATTTGTATCTCTAAGCACTTTCCCAATTATAAAGCCTTTATTTAGTTCATTTTGACAAAATTTTAAATTCATAACCATTTTGAAAATAATAATGATTAGAATGTCAAACCTTTTATTTTGCATATTATTTCAAAATTTATGACATATTAATAAAACCAGATAGATTTTAAATTATAAATTTACATCAACCTATTCAATTAATACTAAGATGTCATACATGCGTTTCTTTCTTTTATTGATATTTGATACAATTCAGACTTTTTGAAAGATTAAAGCTATTTTTTAATCTCAAATCATAAATGGGATTAAAGGACTTAAAATTAATTGAAGAAATATAAATTGATATATTTGTGCTATTAGCTTATTAATTATTATTGTAATTGTAAGTGATCGTTCGTACAATAAAGTACGAACAATCAATGCTATTGTAAGATTTATATAATTGTACGGAGGTTGACATAAATCAGTCAGACCCACGTGAATAATAGGGATTTCAAGACGAGAGAATGATGAGACTTGTATATTTAAGAAGAATTTACAGAATTGACATCTGCTTGACATTTATTCTCGAAAACTCCAAAACGAGGGAAAAGATTTGTGTTAATTTGTGCTTAGCAGTTAATATGAAAATCGAACTAAATCATTATAAATAATGCGGTTGAACTTACACCAACAGAATTGTGTGAATTTAAATAATGTGACTAATCTTAAGTGAACTCGTTCAGATCCTTGGGACCATCACTCTTTATTTTTAGACACCTTCCAAATGATTTTATACTAATGAATGTTTATGAACTCTTGCATCCAAAAAAAGCAATTTTTTATATGTTCTATATATAAAAGTTTATATTATTACTTTATGATGAATAAAATATTTATTTTTCGGTAAAAAAATCTAATAAAATATCAACCAAGTATTAAATAGTGAAAGCGACATAATAAAAAAAGGACTTGTAAAAGGGGGAGACGTGGGGAGTGATTTAGGTAATTAGGTCGGCATGCAAGTATGTGATAATGGTTGCCTTAGAATCTAGACCTATCACATTTCATTTGCTTAGTAAATTGTCTTCATTTTATGATAAACTAATGTTGGTCCCGGTTTTTCAGAGTTTAAACACGTTTCAATACGCAGCG
>JAPKLW010005805.1:0-19446 GCA_026898455.1 Plectranthus barbatus | reverse complement strand
ATTAATTAATTAATATTAATTCTTTTTCACCACAGAATTAATACTGATCTACCCCTTTATTACCACGTTATGAGAACGGGCTGCATTAATTGAGAATCCCCATATTTAAGGTTACCGGACATCCATTAATTAATCGGAGCCTCTGACAAGCTCTAAATACAATTAATTAATATCTTATAATTCCTAAGTAGTACCACTCAAACCTTATCACTCGTTCCTGAACTTAATCAGCCTGTAGGACTTTGGCAGGATGAATGTTATTGAGCTCCTCAAGGAATGTCCCCATCCTATTACTCGGATATGGTTACCTAAACCCAGTCTCAGGCGGTACTACACGAACTGCTGTTACCCAAGATGCGGATATACGAGCACGTTACTTAGGCTCTCCACCATGGCAAGTCAAAGCAACAGTCAACCCGTGCAAACCCCTGAACCTTCGTTAGGGTTTGGACTCAATCAATATAAAGAGATCTTGTATTCGCTGATGTCAGACAGACGAATACATCTCACTGCGGTCCATCAATACGCCACCTCTGCGTACCAGCATGTCAAGTAACCAAGACAGACTACTTATTCCGATAATGGCGCAGCCATCCGGACAGACGTATCCTCATATGCTGTCTCGGCTGTGATCAGGTTTATGTCTCACTAGGTCAAGTGATCATACTGTCTTCTGCGATCTACAACACGCCGTATGATCGTCCCTATCGGTGAGACAAGAGGATACCATTGTTCATACATGTAAGATTGTTAACAGATAGGAAAAATAAACCGTTGTATACTCATTGTAATAAATGCTATCAGTATACAAAACCCATCAATCTCCCACTTCATCATATTGCATTCTCAATACAATCAATTAATTTCCTCCACAATATAGTAGATCAAGATATCCAAACACTCAAATGAGGTAGAAATGATGTTGAAATGAACTTAGATGCAATCTAATTAGGTTAGTCATTGATGCAAACACATTTTAATCCCTAGAAGGAAGATCAATTCCCTCAAATCTAGCCAATCCCCATTCTACCGGTGAATCGACGTGGATGAAATTAGAAATATCAAATAGTTACGTTATCGACCCCTAACTCACTCATAAAAGCTCGTGAATTATTGACCTATGCACTTCCTTCGCACGGGGATTGAATTGAGATACATATGAACACATGCTATTCACGACACGCTTATCCGCATATTGGCTGCAATAATTGTGTCAATATTCAACATGATTGGCTTTACCTACATCAAGTGAATGGAAACTAGCTCTAGCATGCTTCAATCACAAAGAGGGAGGTAAACACACAATAATCCAACCTAATCTTCACACATCCTTGCTCAAACCAACATCCAAATTCAATTAGAACTACATACCTCTCAATTGTAATAATACAAAGTTGAATTGAAATAGATCCATTACAATTGATAAGTAGAAAATGAAATCTTCCCAATTGGATTTGCATGGTCTTGATCTACCCCTCTAGTCTTCAATTCTTCACCAAGGAATGATAGATATGCTCTAGGATACCTTGGATTAGGATTGGAGATGGTGGAGAATGGAATTGAAAAGAGAAACTATGAAGATTTTGCCTAAAAAATGTCTCAAGTGCCAAAAGTCCCTCAAAAATGCGAGTTTCCCCCTTTTTATAATGAGTTGGCAGAGCCTCGGATCGCCCCGTCTGAGATTAGATCGCCCGAGATGTTTCGAAAATGAAAAACCGCCAAGGCAGCCCGTTTTGAATCGGTTGAGCTTGATATGGATCAACCAAAATATCCATCCGAACAGACCAGATCGGTCGATCTCTGTAGGGATCGGTCGAGCATCTCTTTTGAACTGCCAGATCGATCGATCCTGCACAGGATCCGTCGATCTTGCTCTATGAAATCCATCCTGCTGCTCCCCTGCTCATCCCGGTTGATCCTCACACCTTTTTCAACTCGGATCGGTCAATTTTCCACCATAACTCAGCCCAAAATGATGAATTATGCTCCAAACCTCACCTACAAACTCCAAATCACACAAAACACTAAAGCACAACGAAAACAACCGAAAAACTTATGATATGGGAGTAAAATGAACACAAACATGCATGCACAAACATCGAAATAGAGGTCATTTTACGCACATATCATAATCCCCCAAACTTGAACCTTTGATTGTCCTCAATCAAAACAAAATAAAGCCATCATTCCACCTCGTGCAATACCTCATAACTCATCTTATCCATCTTAGCATGCCCTAGTCAAACGAGATTATCACCTAACTTTGTGACACGGTTAATGCTAAAGACTCAAACCACTCATCAAAATTGGATAAGAGCAATGAAATGCACTCCCTCACGTGTATAGGGACAATTCACTCAAGCACAAGTTTTCAAGCTCGATTTCCATAAGCTTGCATCTATTCTCACCACTATACTACAACGAGCTAGCTCCTAGAATCAAGAAGGTCTTTGCTTTGGTTATAACATGGTTAATAAAAGGTAGGAGGTGTTAGGCGAAAGTAGTTAAACTCCTCATTTCCCATGAACCCCCCCAATCATCGACTTCGAACCACTAATCCCGAGGCTTATTTTTTTCTTCTCATTTTCCTTCTCTTTTTTTCTTTTTCTCATCATTTTTCTTTTTTCCTTTCTCAACCTCTTCTTTTTTTTTCTTTTTCTCGTTTTCCATAATCAACACAAAATTTTTCGCAGGTGCTCATTTTTTATAACTTGCACCCTTTTTCTTTTTTTTCCTCTCCAGCTCTTTCACTTATTTCAATCTAGCCTCATTCATTAGGATTCAACCAACAACCATAACACGATTCCCATTCCATTCTCACAACACCGTATTCACCCTCAAACTCTCATCCCCCAAACTTTGTCCAAATCATATCAAAGAATCTTCTCCAATAAAGCTCAATCACGGGGAACAAAGGTAAGAAAGGCAAATAATGATCAAATAACACCTTATACTCCCGATGTGCAAGGTAGGTCTAGGAATCAATGGCCTAATATCATTTTCAAGTTACATGCTCATGCTATATAGATCCAGAACAAATGCAAGTTCTAGATTTCTCACTATCAAACTCGCCTCTCACAACCGAAAATATGACAATATCAAAGCTTAATTCTCACGGTTTTTTGTTAAGTCTAAAACATTAACCACACACAAAACGCGACGATTCAAAAGCTTAACCTCGACATGCTTCGACATCAAAGATTTTGCCCTATCATTGGTTAAGGTAAACTTCAAACTCTACTAGTAAATCATGAGTAAATATCAAGCATTGTTTGGGTCCATCACACACACACAATCACACAACCTAAAACAATCACTAAAATGCACAAAAATCTAAATGGCGAGGAGAACGATAAAATGCATTACCCATCGGTATCCATGATTGAACCGCTTCTCCCATTGCCTTATGGTACCTACTCAACATAAACACAAACACCACCAAATTTTGCACATAATTCACTTCATTAAGATCTCATTTCCACCAACATTCCACAAACCAACATCTAAATGCATACTACATTATTCCACTAGCACCACCATTCAAACCATAATCCCATCATCAACATCCACAAACCAATCAAGATAGGAAGTATAGAAACATGCCAACTCACAAATAATTCCATTCATCAAATCAAATCATACCATCGAAAGAACCAAATCCACTCCCAAATCCAAACATCCAAATCCAAGGTAAAATATCAATATTAGTACAACCATATCGAATCTAATCCAACCAAGGGACAATATCCATCAAACTGAACTAAATGTAAGATAAATGAAATAGGAGAGAGGGAGAAGAGTAAATCGAAGCACTGGCAACCGGTCCCCCCAAACTTAGTCAAGTGAGACTAAGTTTGAAAATAGGTGGACGGTGCTCGTCACTCATCTCTACCCTGCAGAGAATGGTCACAGCGGCGATGGTATGGCACTGGAATACGGTGCTACAACTCTCTAACATCCCCCTGCACTACATCGATCCTCCAATCAAAGCCATCAAATCTAGCAGACGTCGCAACCAAGTCAGCAGAATATCTTTCCTGAAAAATCACCATCAAAAGTTGTCATCCGAATATCTAAACCCTGCATAGACAAATTTAAAGAGTCAACGGAATTTGTAGCTCACTGAAGCATAGAGAACATCTGCTGCTGCCACTCCTCCACAGGTGGTGGTGGCGGCGCCCGAGTACAAGGCCCTACTCCCCCTTCGGATTGCTGCTCCCTAGGTAGGTGGTTCAAAATCGTGAAAAATCCTCCGAGTCCATCAACCAATTGGATTTATCCCCCAAGTCAACCACTGTGGTGTACTCCTCACAAGGTAAACGGATCGTCAAATTGCCAAACTTGTAATATATTTTACCACGCAGACCCGGAACCTGAAATTTACCCGCCACAAGAGAAGCAGTATCCAGAAACAAACCGGGAGCATACGCCCCCGACAAATGAACATCCATAGCCACCAAAACAGGAGTTATCTAACCACCACTAATAGAAGAGACTTCAAATTTGACACTCGACTCCATCCATCCATCAACATAGCCCCCAAGGAGAATTTCTTCCCATTCACCAAAGCATACAACATATAAAACTCAGACAAAATCATATTGCTAGATTCATACCGACAACACACCGAACCTCCAACCAACTTATGAATATAGCGAAAAATAGGATTTCGAATAGCAGATTCTCTACAAGACTTAATATTAAATGTCCCCTCAAATTTTAACAGATGCCAAGAACTCCTTCGTCAATTCCATGTAGGCCGGCCAATTTCCCGTCAAGAGCTTCTTCCATCCGATGCCCGTGAGGAGACTCCACACGTCATTCTTCAACCCCAACGCCTCCAATGTCTCCCGACATGGATACTTAGTCCCCACGACTGGCTTGTCCACAAAATTTTTGAATCTCTCATATTCCTCATCATCAAATTCTCTTGGGCGACTAAGGGAAGAAGATGAACTCCCTCGTGCTCTCTTTCTAGCCATAGATGAAATCAAAGGGTAAGAATTTTTCAATTCAGTGAAATAAAGCACAAGAAAAATTTTGGGAAGAGAAATTTTGACAGAAATCAAGATGGGGCAAAATGGGCGCTTATTCTCTTTTTAAAATCGCACAGGGATCGACCGGTCTGATGCAGGATTAGTTAATCCAAAGCTCTGTCCGTCCCTTGGATTTCCTCGATCCGGATCGACTGATCCATGCTCAGATCGTCCGATCCGATGCCTTAACCTGCGAAACTTTTGAATTCTCATGATGCTCGACCGATCTCACAACAACAAAGGTTGAGTTCGATCGATCCGTCCAGAGCTGGGGCGATCCAAATCGATCTGGGTCGAGATTTCTCTCTATTTTTCAACGTCCGTGCATTCTTTCTTCAATCATTCGACACCATTCTGGATTTTCACATCCCAAATCTCAATTCTTCATCCACAAATCAACCATCCTATATCCAATATCATCAATACATAATAAACTAAACTAACAACCTAGGCATTTATTCCAACAAGAAACAAAATTATCAAACAAGTAAACATTGGGTTGCCTCTCAACAAGCACTTCTTTATAGTCAATAGCTTGACTTCTTACCTCGATCTCATCAATCATGATCAAATGGAGAAGAACCGGAGCTCATACTTTGCTCCAAATGCCATTGCTCATCTGGAAAAATCAACTTCCATCTTGCACTCTGAAGTGGACCATCCTCAACTCGAGCTTTCTTCATCCTTCCTTGCTCTTGCTCCAAATAATCCCCCGGATCAAGGTCTTCCTCCTTACTTTCATGCATAGCATCCCATCTAGAATCATCACCTTCCTTCAATCTCTTTTTTTGAACTCCCTTATCAAGTTCCACTTGTCTTTCATCACTTTTATCATTCATGCTTTTCGGAGGTAAAGAGAAAACTACCTCTTTTCCACAACAACAAAAAATAAGTTCACCACTCTTCATGTCAAACAATGGATCGGCCGTGTGTAAGAATGGCCTTCAAAAAATGAGATGAACACCCCCCTTGTTCTTCATATCTACTACCAAAAAGTCACTTGGGAATGTGAAACTCAAAACCTCAACATGCACATCCTCAACAACCCCCCTTGGGCAAAACAATGCATGGTTAGCCATTTGAAGTACTTAGCTTGTGGGTTTCAAATCTCCAATTTCCAATTCTTTGTATAAGCTCCAAACATAACGTTCACACTAGCCCCCCGAATCACACAAGGCCTTATCAACATATGTATCACCAATCTTGAAACTTATGACAAGACTTCCCGGATCCTCCTTCTTGTTTGCCACTTTCCTCTCTTCTTGGTCCTCACTTTCACCTCTCAGCTCATCTTAAAAAATTCCAAACTCAAATGAATCACCATCCAATTTCAATTCCTTTTCTATCAACTCATCAAGTAGTGGAACTCGTTGAATCTCTTCCGGATGAGGCATCTCAATATCGCCTTTCCTCACATAATCAAAGAATTTAACTTCTTCATTTTGAGTTTATATCTCTTCATCATTCAATTTTTCAACTTCCAATTCCTTTACCACTTCTTCATTCACAACTTTTTCCTTAACTTCCAACTCCACACTCTCAAGCTTCGGAGTCATAACCAACATCGTCTCATCTCGGCTTTGCTCTCTATCCACCACATTACAACTTTTCTTTTGTATGATTTCTGTGTCACTCGGAAATTTTCCAGCTTGGTGCTTCCCACTTAGTTGCTTGGCAATCGACGAGACTTGCAATTGGATTTCAGCAAACATACCATCATATTTTTCAAATTTCTTTTCTAACTTCTCACTTGGATTATTCCTCACCTCTTGGTTACCAAACCGACTACCTCCTCCAACATACCCACCTTGGCTACTACACCCCCCATTGTCCAATTGCATAGGAGGGTTAAGAGCATTGTTGGGGTTAGCGTAAGAGAAATTGGGATCGAAACGATTGGAGGGATGATAGTACATATTACCCAGCGGGTTGTATGGAGCTATATTGTTGTTGAATCCCATTCGTTGATTGACAAAGTTCACGTGCTCCGGGTAAACCTCCTCTTGCTTCATCAACATCACATCATCCCTTCTACTCCTCGAGGTAGTTAATGCATCTAGCTTCATTCGCATCATGGCGATTTGCTCCTTGAACTCTTCGGTTTCTTGCATCTCATTCAACGACTTGACCGGCCTATAATCTTTTCTCTCCCAAGGCCATTGGCAGCCATTCTTCGCCATTTCTTCTATTGTCCTCCATGATTTTTTCTTCCTCTTGATCAAGGAAGGAACCACCTGACGAGGCATCCATCATCACCTTGGTCTCATAGTTGAGACCCCCATAGAATTAGCAAATCTATTAGTTTCGTGATAACCCGTGCCTCGGGCATCTTCGGAGTAGATCTCTGAAGCGGTCCCAAGCTTCATATAGCGGTTCATCATACCGGACGAGATAAGAGGATAATTGCGTTTGCGACACATGTTTGTTAATTCAGACAGGAGATGAACATACAACATTTATGATTCCCAGTATATTAACCAATCGACCTTGTACATAATATACAAATCATAATGCTTTCAGTATATAAATCCATCAATCTCCCACTTATACTCAAAGAAAATACAAGTGCTTTCCAGAGCATAACGCGTCTAAACTAATCTAGCTATTACATCAATCATTCTACGTGGCTGGCTTTGCCCTCAGCCCAAGGTTACGTACATGCATCTCGTAGACCTTTTGAGACAGAGCTTTTGTGAATGAATCCGCTAGATTATCTTTTGTATTAATCTTCTCTACTAGCACATCACCCCTTGCTACGATTTCTCGTATAATATGGTACTTCCTTTCAATGTGTTTTGTTGCTCTGTGAGTTCGTGGTTCCTTCGAATTAGCCACAGCTCCCGAATTATCACAATATACCGTGATGGTCTTGGGCAGCTTAAGAATCACGTCCAGCTCCAGAAGGAAGTTTCGAAACCATACTGCTTCTTTCGAAGCTTCAGAAGCAGCCACATACTCTGTTTCCATGGTGGAGACGGCAATGCACATCTGCTTTGCACTCCTCCATGATATGGCCCCACCTCCTAATGTAAACTCATAGCCAGAGGTGGACTTCTTTTCGTCTCGGTCTGCCTGGAAATCCAAATCAGTATAACCCACAGGGCAAAACTCCTCACACTAATAGACGAGACAATAGTCTCTATTCCTTTTTAAGTATTTGAGTATGTGCTTTACCGCGGTCCTATGCGCCTGTCCAGGGTTAGACTGGTATCTTGCTACCATGCCTATAGCTAAGCAAATATCTGGCCTCGTACATAGCATTGCATACATGAGGCTCCCCATGGCCGATGCATACGGCACGTTCCTCATCTCATCTTTCTCCTTTTGTGTCACCGCACACTGATCCTTGGAAAGATGTATACCATGTCTGAAGGGTAACAGACCTTTCTTGGCAATTTGCATGCTGAAACGGGCAATCACAGTATCCACATATGATCCTTGAGACAAGGTCAACATCCTCTTATTGCGCTCCCGCAATACTTTTACCCCTAGGATGTATCCTGCCTCCCCAAGGTCCTTCATATGAAACTGTTCGGATAACCAACCCTTTATGACCGACAATACTTCCACATTGTCACCAAATAGGAGAATATCATCTACATAAATTGCAAGAAACACCACACTTCCGCTGACACATAGACGGTACATGCAACTCTCGTTTGAACATTGTGAAAATCCATAGGATTTAATCACTTCGTCAAAACATAGATTCCATGACCGTGAAGCTTGTTTAGGTCCATACAGCGACTTCCTTAGCTTCCAAACCAAATGTTCTTTGCACTTCTGCACATAACCTTCTGGATGTTGCATATAGATGTCCCTACCCTCTTCAAGGTACCCATTTAGAAACACAGTTTTGACATCCATCTGCCAGATTTCTACGTCCTTATGTGCTGCTATGGCTAGGAGTATACAAATGGACTTAAGCATGGCTACCGGTGAGAAGGTCTCGTCATAGTCTACACCTTCTTTTTGACTATAACCCTTCGCCACCAGCCTTGATTTGAAAGCTGTAATTTCACCATTCGCTCCTTTCTTTCTTTTGTATACCCATTTGCACCCTATGGCTCGATAGTCATCTGGAAAATCAGTTTTCTGGTATACATCCATAGCCGTGATGGATTCTATTTCCGAATCCATGTCGATCAGCCATTTGTTTGCATCTTTATCAGATACCGCCTCATCATATGTCCAGGGATCGGTATCATCCAGGCCATTTTCCGGAATCAAGCCAGAGGACTCTCCCACGAACATATACCTCTTGGGTTGGTGGATAACCCTCCCACTGCGACGAGGCATCTGAACCATGTTTGTAGTTGGCACAGTACCCATTGGTCCCATACCTTGAATTAGTGGCAGTGTTGGTATCGCCTCACTTATTACAGGTGGATTTACCACTACACTGGGCTTTCCTAATGGAATCGCTTCCTTATCCTCAAGCTCGTGGAGGATAATTCCACTCTTGGATCTGTGGTTTATTACATATTCGTCCTCCAAGAATCTTGTGTTGGTACTGACAACCACTTTCTGACTCTCGGGACAATAAAAGTAACCACCTTTCGTTTGCCTGGGATATCCTACAAACAACATCAGTTTCCACCTACTTTCTAACTTATCAGGTTCCTTTGTCAGCATATATGCCGGACAACCCCAAACCCTCACTCTGTTCAAACTTGGCTTTCGCCCATACCAGAGTTCCAGAGGAGTTTTAGGAAATGATTTAGAAGGTACCAGGTTAAGAAAATAGGCCGCTGTCTCCAAGGCATATCCTCAAAACGAAATCGGCAAGCTTGCATAACTCATCATCAACCTGACCATTTCCAAGAGAGTTCTATTTCTTCTTTCCGCTACACCATTTTGTTGAGGGGTTCCTGGTGCAGTCCACTGGGATGTAATCCCGTTGTCTGATAAGTACTACAAGAACTCGTTACTGAGGTATTCTCCACCACGATCTGATCGTAGTGTCTTGATAGTCTTACCTAGCTTTTTTTCTACCTCAGTCCTAAACTCTTTGAATTTCTCAAAACATTCAGACTTGTGGCGAAGCAAATAGACATATCCGAATCTTGAGTAATCGTCAAGGAATGTGGTGAAGTACTCATAACCTCCACGAGCTTGCGTGGACATTGGTCCACATAAGTCAGAGTGGATCAATTGCAACACATCCTCTGCTCGAGACTGACTTGCTTTAAAAGGCCTGGTCGTCATCTTTCCCTCTATACAGGATTCACGGATTTGATGCGGTACCACTTGAAAAGATTCCAAGAGCCCATCACATGCTAATCTTTTAATCCTCTTTAGATTGATGTGACCTAGTCTCAAGTGCCAGAGATATGTTTGATCCTTATCGGAAGAAAACTTTCTCTTTAAATGATTATTATTATTGGATGAGTTTGCAACATTCACGTAAGATTTATGCATACAATCAATGATATAGAGAGAGTCAATCAGTTTTCCACGACAGATAACACCGTTATTACCAATGATAGAAACTCCACTATAAAAAATAACTGAATATCCATCACTTAATAACTTGGAAACTAAAATTAAGTTCCGCCGAAAAACTGGCACGTATAAAACATCTCTCAAAATAAAACATAGTTTTCAAAGCATAAAGTAAAATCTCCAATGGCTACTGCTGAGACTCGCTCTTCGCTGCCCATTGAGATGGTAATCTCGTCATGCTTCAGCTGCCTTGTCGGTCTGAGCCCCTGCAAAGTATAACAAACATGATCAGTAGCTCAAGTATCCACTACCGAAGAATGGGTAGAAACTGATGCTAAACATGTTTCCGTTATAAATGCACATGACGTACCTTGTCTACCCGTGCTAGGCACTAGACAATCTACTTCACTTCGCTTGCGTTTGCATAGCTTGATGACGTCTTCTGCCAGATCAACTTCATCTAACCTTTTAAGCATTTCTTTTGCTTCAGCAACTGTCTTGTCAAAAGCTGACAAAGTTGGAGCAAATTCTAATGCTATCAGGTCAGATTCCTCTTGCATCAGGGCCGAGAGTAACTCAGGAAGAGTAAACTCGAGCCTGGTTCCAAGGGACTCGATGAAACCATTATAAGAATTAGATAGAGAGTGCAGGACAATATTTATTTCTGCCCGCTTACTTATTCATCCACCTCTCTTTCTGTACTTTCTCATAATTCTCATCATACTGACGAAGTGCAGAATCAACGAACTCCCATCAGTCATCCTCTTGCAGACCAGGTCCTCCACAAGATCATAACTGACAGTTCGTCTCACCTTCCCATATACTTTCATAAGGTCCCTCCATATCTCAATAGCAGTCCGGTACTTCTTGTACTTGAGCTTTAATTTTCTAGACATACTGTTCATGATGAGTCTACGGGCAAACTCATTAGAAGCCACCCATCTGTCATAGAACTCTCGCTCATAGCTAGTACAGTTCCAATACTTGGGAGATAGAGGGTCCATGTAAAGCACATGGGCATGTTTTGCAGTGCAGAGTATTTCCATGAAGCAAAACTTCCATTCAGGAAAATTCGGACCAGTTAAAGGGTTTGATATTAAAAGGTTGACAGCGTGAGCAATAGACATGTCTGAAAATAATAAATTAAAGCACAAATTAAAACATAGTTGCAAATAATTGAAACAATTAAATATTGAAACCTTATGATAAAATAATATTAATGTTTCCTCCAATTTACCTAAGTATTACTATTGCAAGCCACACATGTGGACATTTACAACAAAACACTTAACCAGACTGCATCTTTCAATTCCTGTACCTTAATTCCAATCAATGCCCGGGTTCCTTAGACAAATGGAATTAATAATTGGAGACTAACTTAAGACCATATTATCCTACTGAGCAGGGACATCACAAATGAGTTATACTCTGGATAACATCTAAGCTAGCTTACCACCAAAGCCAACCCTCCCATATAACGATCTACTAGAACACACCTGATCCCTATAATAAGACTGTCTCATTTAACTCAATCCCTAGAGAACTTATGAAAATTCAATACGCAAGCTACACATGTAGACGTTTACTCATGAACTCCCACTTCTCATATGAAATAAATGTTTGTTTTTAGAAATCCTATCTATTAGAACTTATGAATAATAAATTAAGCAAGCTACACATGTAGTCGTTTACCTAATAAATTACCCACTTTCAATAAAGGATCGCTTTGTGGAGGTCTTACTAAATTATGAGCTTAGTAATTTTTAGATTCATAAGGTTCAATTGCACAAATTATTTTATGTAGCCATGTAGCCATAATTATAACATTGCTAAAATTCTATCATGCATGGCATGAACCCCAAATTTATAGTTATAATTAATTACACAAAATAAATCACATAGCATGCTTTAAAGCTGTAAATAAAAGCAGTAAACGTGCTCCTATTATCTACAACATGCTTATATGCTGCGCAATTAATATAAAAACATATCATGCAAAGACAGATAATAAAACAAATAAAAAATGTTCTCGTGGCCCCCATGATACTAAAAAAAAATAATAATAATTCTAACTATTACATGTTGGAATTATTTTTACAGATCTTCGACTGGGCTCCCACTACTTGGACTGTGATCTAATTTTATTTTCTGAATTTGGGCCTCCAAGATTTAATTAATCAGAAAATAGGACAACTGGGCCAGTTAACCAAATCGCAGGCCTAGGCACACATTGCAAGCCCAATAGCCCGCGTGAACTCGGCCCGACGAGCTACCACCGGCGAACCACCGCCACCGGCGACCCGCTGCCACCACGAGGGCTCCCGGGATTGTGCAGCAGCCATGCACGTACGTGCATGGTTGCAGCCCGCGATTTCGCCTCCTCCGGTCGTCGGCCGCTTTGCATGCCGCCGCCCCGGCTTGCCCCGACCGTCGCCCGAACCTTCGTCACCTTTCTTCTCCACCGTTGGCCTCCGTGACTCGCCAGAATCGTGCAGGAGACGAGACCGGAGGCTCGCACAAACCGCGCGCAAACCCTAGGGTTTGCCGTGCCACGGTTAGCGCCTAGCTCCGCCTCGAACGTCCCCAGCCCGCGACCCCACCACCCGAGCCACTACTGCACCACCTTAGCCCTGCCGACACTGTCCGAAGGAGGGAAGAGCGCCGCCGGCGCTGTGCGCAGGGCTGCGCAGGTCCGCCGTACTGCGCGCGCACCTCGCACCCCGGCCGCGCTCGCCGCCGTCCTGACCTCCTCGCCCCCATCCCTCACGTCGCCAGCCCAGGGTCACTGTGCCTGTGCCTGGCCGGCCTTGGCTGTGCAGTTGCTGCCCTACGTGCGCGCGCGCGTGCCGTGCTGAAACCCTAGGGTTTCGCACGCCGCTGCTGCTGCCATCGGCCTGCTGCATGCCAGTTGCCGCCGTGCCTGCGCTCTCCAACCGCCGTGCATGGCGCACTGCCATGCCGGCACTGTCGTGCGTTGTCATGCGGTCCTTTGTTCTTCGTGTTGTTCATTCGTTCTTCGTGTTCTTCGTTTTCAGTTTTACAGATTTAATTTTTAAAATAAAAGATTACATTGTATAAACCTAATTACAATTTAAAAAAATCTAAATCTAACAATGGATTTATCTCGTGGGTGAAAAATAAATCCTTATAAAGGGAGGAATTAACCCGAGAACCACGAGGATGAAAAAATATAATCATACAATCCAAAACCATTCATAGCATTCAATCAATGATAATAATCATGCAAATTATAGGCAATATTATTTTTTCCGATAGAGCCAATTAATGAACCCAGCTGATACCAATTGAAGGGATTCGTGAACTGAATCACGAATTCCGTTTGCCCGGATCGTTAATTGGAATATCAAAATAAATTTATATGCCTATGATTATTCCTAGCATGCTCCTATTGATTATGCATAAAGAAGGTTTATGCGGAATACCTGGATTGCGAAACCCTGCAGAACGAGTGCGCGGAGATTCCTCTTGATCCTTTTCCCACGCACAAAGATTAATTCCCTAACAGATAAAAGGAATTAAATCTGATGAAAATATATTAATATTTTCGAAATAGAAGAGGGAGAGAAGAAAGAAGATCCTCCTGATCTAATCTTCTGATCTGTATCCCAACTCAATCTGAATATCTGGTGAAGATTCCCTTCAGATTCCTTGCCCGGTTGAGAAGCAGAATTTCCTCCTCGTTTATCAGATCTAGTCAATCACCACAGCTCCCAAATTCTGGTTTGTTGTGTGCAACTTATGATCTTGTGGTGTGTTGAGATCTGAGGAACTGAGGCCTATTTATAGGAAAATACTGGACTTCTGTTGGGCCTGAGTTTCATGGGCCAGACTAGGGACCAGAATGCAAATAGCAAATAAAGCCTATCAATTAATTAATTCCTATATTCAACCTAGAATATAATTAATTAATTAATATTGATTCATTCCACCAGAGAATCAATACTATCCTACCTATTTGCTACCACGTTTTGAGATACGGGTTGCATAGGCTCGGTTTATCCCCACATTTAAGGTTACAAACATTCGTTAATTAATTTAAGCTCTCACAAGCTATTTAATTAATTAACAACTTATATTCCTGAGTCAATCCACTCAAAATTTAATCAGCCTGCAGGACTTTAGCATAACGAACCTTTTGAGCTGCTCAGGGAATGTCACCATCTTATACTGGATGTGGTTACCTAGTTCCAGTACCAGACAATCATACATAAACTGCTATTACCCAAGATACAGATATACAAGCTCAACCAGAGCCTTTCACTGCAAATAAAAGTAATACACAATCTGCATATACTTTTGTACCTTCATATAGGCTTAGGATCTCATCAAGCCATAGAGATCTAGATTCTTTTAATGTCAGATAAAAGAATCGATCTCGACTTAGGTCCTTATCAATGTGTGGCCCACACCAGCATACCAAGCCATCCAAGATAAGATGCTTATTACCGTGTATGTTGCAGCCTACACCGACAGTTAATCCTGGAACTGTCTCAGCTGTGATAACCATTTATATTTCGCTAGGTCAAACGATCCATACGATCTTCTGTGATCTACTACACACCGTATGATCTCCCCATCGACGAGATAAGAGAATAAGTGCGTTTACGATACATGTTTGTTAATTCAGACAGGAGATGAACATACAACATTTATGATTCCCAGTATATTAACCAATCGACCTTGTACATAACATACCAATCATAATGCTTTCAGTATATAAATCCATGAAGTTTCATATAAAGTAATCATGTGGTTTTCTATATTCATAGGCATTCTCAACTACTATCACAATCAACTCACACAAATGTCAATCAATTCAAATCTCGCATTCCTCCTAGGGTTCTCTCATAGCTTCACAAATCTTCACACAAAGTCACGAAAAATAGAATTGTTTCATCCCATTGCCCTCCTCCCTCCAAACTTATTCAACTTACGGAGGGAATAAGTATTAAAATCAAACTAGGGTTTGAAATAGTACCTCGATGTTGGTCTCACACACCAACTTTTTATCTTTCGGAGCACTAGAACTTGAGCAACAGGGATTTGGGGCTGCTTGCACTCTGTGTTGATCGACACCCGGGGTGTCGATCGACATGGAGCCTTCTTGTTGAACCTCTTCACGATCAAAGTGCACCCATGTTGATCCCTTTGTGTTGATGGACACCCTGTGTGTCGATCGTTACAGAGGCTCCAATTTTTTTAAAGAAGGGAAAATGAACAGAAACTAGAAAACACGAAAATTAATTAAAAACTGGAAATAAAGCATAAGAATAATGGGTTGCCTCCCATCCAGTACCTTAGTTATTGTCGTGGCTCGACACAACTTGTGAAGCTCATCAAGGAGGTTGGAATATGTATTGCAACAACCGCAACAATTGAAAATTCGGTGGTGCAAAGTAGGCGGTCTTGAATTCAAGAGAGTATGCATCAAGAGGCTTTTGTTTAATCCTATTTTCAATGGCCTCCAAATCTCTCAGGAATTTCTTCGGTCTTCTCATTTGTTTTAGCTCGATTGCATTCTCCTTTGTGTAATGGAGTGACCACATCAATTGAATTAGATGACTCAGCCTCAACTTGTTCTTATTTATTTTTAGCCTCTTTCACTTCAATATCCACCTTGATTGTGTATGTTTCCTTGTCTGGATGTCAACAACGATTGACCCCTTAGCTTTTTCGACTTCGTTTCTCTCATTGATCTATGTCGATGATGGCTTGACTCTGGAAATGCTGTCATCAATGATTGACTTCTTGGGCTGAGCCGGATTGACCTCGAGATATGCCACTTGCAGTGCTTGCCTCTCTTGTATTTCTATTAATTACTTCCTCATAAGATATGGTTCAGTAACCAATACTTGTTGCTCTTCTGGAGTTAGATCAACATCGGTGACCATCTCCTTCTCGTTGCTCCTCATGTTCATGCATCTGAAAGGAAATACAAAATTTTGAAAATGTCAGTTGTGTCGATCGACTGGGGGGCTGTCGATCGACACGGAGGTTTCTTCTATGTCGATTGACATGAGGGTTGTCGATCAAAACAGAGGTAAATCTCACGCACGCACGCAAAAAATAAAATAAAAAAAAACTCAAGCCAACAAATATCCAAACAATCCAGTAACAAAATAAAATCTGAATAGTCCCCGGTAACGGTGCCAATTTGATCGATGCTAAAATAGAGCATACTAATTATAGCAAATGGCAAATAAATTTATAGTTAACTTGGAGGTTTTTTGAACCCACAGGGACAGTGCAACGAAAATATTTCTTGTACTGGATACAGCTTTTCAATTTGTTGTTTAAGCGATTAAAAGCAAGAGACTGTTTTGTTTTCAATGAGAAAACAACTTTTGAACAAAATCAAATAAAATAAAAACATAGTAGCTAGGGAATTTAACCAATCCAATTAACATGCATAAATCAATCAATCCTAACCCAAATAATTATAGTGGTGGAAAATCTAATAAATTGGAATGAATTCCTTGATTGGGCAATTAAAACCTAGATTATTAGAAAGTGAATTTTACCTTTTAAGTCTTAATAACACAAACTAGTCAATCTCGATAAATATGCAGATTAAACCCTATAATTGAATCTTCTTTATGAGACATAAAAAATTATATCAAATTCCCTCTTCTTATTGTTAATTATCTCCTCTCGGTCTCAAATTAACAACTAACAATCTAATTCAATTTTCATCTCTTGATCCTTCAATTGAAAATAGATTTTAGAATCAAAACTAGAGAATTTGAACCAATTAATAAAGGTTGGATTTAATTGAATTACAACATGCCAATCGGATGGAGAACAACCCTAGAATCTGCTAGGGTTTCTAGCTAGACATGCTAAAAACACAAATTGAAATAAACATGTAAAATTGCATTGAACTTACTTGGAACATAAAGGAATTGAATCTTAAAGTCTTGTATGTCTCCAAAGCAACAAAATAAAGTAAAGAAAACTGGAAAATTAAAGTAAACTAAATGCTGAAAATAAATAATGAAAAACTAAAAACTTAACACTAAAATTCGATCACTAATGTCCTATTTATAGACGAGGAAATTAAATCTTCATTAGATAATGGTTTGGGAAGGTAATCTCTCCAAAATGGGCAATTTTTGCTTTTCTGACGTCAGTGTCGATCGACAACCGGCTGTCGATTGACACGGCTGCAAGTTTGATTTTTGTCCTTCGTATTAATCGAAACTACGAGTGTCGATCGATACAAAGGCTTCATGTTGCCAGAAATTTCTCCCGACGACCCCTTCTGTGCAGTCTCACGGTTTTGGCCATAACCTTTGCTCCCAAACTTCGATTGACTCGATTCCAGTTGCATTGAAAAGCCAACTCAAAGATCTTTCTATTTTAATGCTTCGTTAGCTCAAATTCCATGTGTGGAAGATTTAGTGACTATTTCTTTGAACATCAACTGCTTTCGGCACGAGTTTCCAATGAATTTTTCTTCAAACCTACAAAGTCTCACCATGACAAGCGTAATATCCTCTATAAATGACTCATGCTCAATTATTAACCCTAAAATAATGCAAATGCGTGAAAAAAGCAAAGAAAATAATGTGATAAGTGAGACAAAATACGAGCTTATCACTGACCACACTCCGAGGAGTTGCAAAGTGAATGACGTACAAAGGACGAGGCGAGTGAGCTTGTGGACCGAAGGAAATGACATCCTTCAGCAAGTAATAGAGCGTAGGAGCACCTTGTAGATCCAACACTTAGTGAATTTCCAAACTTGTGTCTGAAGAGTGGACGTGGGACCTTTTTTGTCCAAAACACTATAAATCCTTGTTTTTTTATTGTCTTCTATATTATTAGTTTACGCACTTTAAAACTCAACACTCAAGTGTTGAAGTATAGACTGAAACTGATACTAAAGACTATCCAGATTTAAATTTTAAACCAAATTTAAGACAAGTCAAACTGATCAATTTGGATAAGTCTAAGTACCATCATTTAAATATTCTTCTATGCAACAAGTTTAACTTTAAAAAATGGGAAACAACACGTCGTTTCTTTCCAGATTTATTGTAGTGAAACTCCGACTTTAAATTACTTATTCCCACCATTAAGCATCATCAAGTAGCAATATAAAGCTGAAATTAGTGTTCAACCACGCACCTACTTTCCCTATAGTTGAAAAAAAAAAAAGTTTTGAGAGAGAGCTTGTGGATATATTCCACCAATCACAAACTAAAACGTGAGTTGGGAAACAAAAGTATGATTCCTCTGCCAAAATTATTACACATATACATGACAAAAACCATTGATAGTTCCTATGTAGTTCACTGTTCTCTCTCAACCCCAACTCCTATCATTCAAGATTTATGGACATTTTTATTTGAATTTCTTCACAGAAAAGACAGCTACAAAGTCTAAATAGGATCTTTCATTGAGGGCCTAATTTAAATGGGACCAAAATCAATCATGCTTCTTTTTAGCCTATAAAAGGCTTTAAGCAAACTCACAATTTTGCTTTTACCAATTTCCTCTTTCTGTCATAGGCATATAAAGAAAATATGCTACCACCACCACTTCTACCCGTAGCGGTGGGGCCGTGTGAGAGTTACATTATTTTTTAAGAAATATTTTTGTTCAAAAATTAATTAGTTCTCTTCAAGAAAATGCTAGCTATGAGAAGTCTCTTTAAATGATAATTAAGTATTTTTGGTAAATGATGTTTTGTTATATAGATTTTTCGAACATGTTTTTATATTTGTATAAAAAAGATGTTTTGCATTTATGTTTCTTTTTATCAATATAATTATCATATAAATGTATGATTACCTGATAGAGACGGAGAGAATCGGCCTTGGAGAGTTTTCAACCGAGGCCCCAGGAACGTGGTTAATTATTAATAATTGTTATTTGGGTTTAAGTCTTTCACATTTTTGTTTTATGTTTTATGTTTGGGTCAAAGGCTGCTTTGCACGGG
>JAPKLW010005803.1:0-19453 GCA_026898455.1 Plectranthus barbatus | reverse complement strand
TTTCTGGAGCATATGAAGAAGATCCACATCAATCTACCATTGATTGAAGTGGTACAGGAGATTCCTGGGTACATGAAGTTTCTGAAGGATATGGTTACCCAGAAGAAGCCCTTCGGCGCATTCGAGATAGTCAACTTGTTCGAAGAATGCAGTGCTATCATTCAGAAGAAGATGCCGATAAAGAGGGCTGATCCGGGCTGTTTCTCCATCACCTGCTTAATTGGTGGACAAAACTTCGAGAAAGTCCTGTGTGATTCAGGGGCCAACATCAATCTGATGCCTCTGTCGATCTTCAAGAAGCTTCAGATCGGCGACATCAAGCCGACCACCATCAGACTCCAGATGGCGGATCGTTCTGTGAACTACCCAAAGGGGGTAGTTGAAGATGTGCTAGTAAAAGTGGGGGAATTTATTTTCCCAGCTGATTTTGTGGTCTTGGACATGGAGGAAGACCGCAATATTCCACTGATCCTAGGAAGACCCTTTATCCACACTGCTGACGCCCTCATTGATGTGAAGAAGGGCGAGCTCACCTTGAGAGTAAACGACGAGAAGATCACCTTCTCCATTTACAAAGCCATGGAGCGACACGACTCTGATGACTGCTATGAGGAGTGCGACATGGTTCAGGTTTTGTATCCTTGTGACCCTTTATTTATTTCTCCTGATTCCTTAGATTATGGGGTGCAAAATTATGTTTATCCTTGTGATGACCTGTATGATGCGTGTGATGAGTTGCTAGAGTCTGTTCTAGCATTGGATGTTGCAGGTGAGAAGAACAAGGTGGAGAGCGCCAATTTTCTGAAGTTGAGGAGCGAGAAGGAAGAAGAGGAGGCGTGGAAGAAGGCGCTAAATCCAGGAGGAAAGAAGGAGCCACCAGTGCTGGAGCTCAAGCCACTGCCAGACCATCTGAGGTATGCCTACTTGGGCGAAAACAACACATATCCGGTAATCGTTTCTGCTACTTTATCTGTTTGTCAAATGGATAGATTACTGAGGGTATTGAGAGACCACCAATCTGCTATTGGGTGGTCGTTGTCTGACATCAAGGGTATTAGCCCTTCTATCTGTATGCACAGGATCTTACTTGAAGATGGATATAAGCCCAAGGTGCAACCGCAACGAAGGCTTAATCCAATCATGCAGGAAGTGGTGCGAAAGGAGGTGATGAAGCTCCTAGATGCTGGGATGATTTACGCCATCTCAGACAGTGAATGGGTAAGCCCTACCCAAGTGGTGGCGAAGAAGGGGGGAACGACAGTCATTAAAGACGAGAGCGGCCAGGAGATCGCTCACCGACCTGTCACAGGCTGGAGGATGTGCATAGACTACAGAGCACTGAACAGTGCTACACGTAAGGATCACTTTCCTCTCCCTTTTATTGATCAGATGTTGGATAGGCTAGCTGGTTATGATTTTTACTGCTTTCTAGATGGTTATTCTGGATATAACCAAATAGTAATAGCTCCTGAGGATCAACATAAGTCTGCTTTTACTTGCCCTTATGGGATCTTTGCTTATAGGCGTATGTCTTTTGGATTGTGTAACGCTCCTGCTACTTTTCAAAGATGCATGATGTCTATTTTTAGCGGGCTGGTAGAGAATATTATGGAAGTTTTCATGGATGATTTTTCTGTGTTTGGTCATTCATTTGATGATTGTTTGGAAAACCTGACTACTGTTCTGCAGCGATGCCAAGATACTAACCTTGTGTTGAATTGGGAGAAATGTCATTTTATGGTTAGGGAAGGAATAGTTCTTGGCCACAAAGTTTCTGCTGCAGGTTTAGAGGTAGATCGAGCAAAGATCGTGGCAATCTCAAAGTTGCCACCACCCACGAACGAGAAATCTGTTCGAAGTTTCTTGGGACATGCAGGATTCTACCGGAGGTTTATCAGGGAGTTTTCTAAGATTTCTAAACCTCTTAGTTCTTTGCTTATGAAGGATGCGAAATTCGTTTTTGATGATGATTGTTTGCAGGCTTTTGAGAAGCTGAAGTTGGCCTTGACCACCGCTCCGGTTCTCATTTCTCCAGATTGGTCAGAGCCTTTTGTTCTGATGTGCGATGCCAGCGACACAGCTGTAGGAGCCGCATTGGGGCAGACAAGGAATAAGATTTTCCGAGTCATACACTACGCCAGCAAGACTCTGGATGAAGCTCAGGTGAACTACACCACTACGGAGAAAGAGTTGTTGGCAGTGGTATTCGCCTTCGACAAGTTCCGGGCGTATCTGATTGGGGCGAAGACAGTTGTATACACGGATCATGCTGCGATCCGATATCTTTTTGCGAAGAAGGAAGCGAAGCCGAGACTGATCCGGTGGATCCTGTTACTGCAGGAGTTTGATATGGAGATCAAGGATCGAAAGGGGTGCAAAAATGTGGTAGCGGACCACTTGTCAAGGCTAGAGAACCCAGTGGAAGGGGATGACCAGAGGATCCGAATTACTGAAGTCTTCCCGGATGAGCAGTTATTTGCTGTGGAAGAGACGGATCCATGGTACATGGATCTAGTAAATTATCTGGTTGCAAGTGTTTTACCACCTGATCTTTCCTCACATCAGAAGAGGAAGTTTCTGCACGAGTGCAAGTTCTACTATTGGGACGAGCCTTTCCTCTACCGCCGTTGTGCTGATATGGTGATTAGGCGGTGCATCGAGTCAAATGAGCGAGAGCAGATTATGGGGGACTGCCACTTGTCCCCATATGGAGGCCACTGTGCGGCAAATAGGACAGCCATGAAGATCCTCACCAGTGGATTTTATTGGCCTACTATCTACCGCGATTGTCAAAAATTTGTGGCCAGCTGTGATAGATGCCAGAGGATGGGGAACATCTCGAAGAGAGATGAGATGCCACAGAAGTACATGCTAGAGATCGAGCCCTTCGACGTTTGGGGCATTGACTTTATGGGACCATTCCCTAAGTCTCATGGATACCAATTCATCCTGCTAGCAGTGGATTATGTAACCCGGTGGGTTGAGGCTATCCCCACTGCGACGAGTGACTCCAAGGTGGTGCTCAAGTTCTTACAGAAGAATATCTTGACTCGTTTTGGAGCACCGCGAGCACTGCTGAGCGATGGCGGATCCCACTTTATGAATAGATGGCTGGGGAGTCTCCTGTCAAAATATGGAGTGCATCATAAAATCACTTCTCCATATCATCCCCAAGCCAATGGTCAAGCTGAGCTAGCTAACAGAGAAATCAAGCAAATCCTGGAGAAGTCTGTAGTATCCAGGAAGGATTGGGCACTGCGCTTGGATGATGCCTTGTGGGCATACAGAACCGCATTCAAGACCCCAATTGGTATGTCACCATATCAGTTGGTGTTTGGAAAATCCTGTCATCTGCCAGTAGAGTTGGAGCACAAAGCTTTCTGGGCTGTGAAGAAGTTTAACTGGGATCTGAAGGCTGCGTCTGAGCAGCGATGCATCCAGCTGACAGAGTTGGAAGAATTCCGGAATGAAGCTTATGAGAGTTCGAGGTTGTACAAGGAGCGTGCCAAGAAATTTCACGATCGACGCATCCGCCCCCGTGAATTCACGCCGGGGGATCAGGTACTCCTCTTTAATTCTCGATTGCGTTTATTCCCTGGGAAACTGAAGTCTAGATGGTCTGGTCCTTATGTTGTTGACAAGGTTAATTCAAATGGTACACTAGACTTAATAGGAACTGATGGCACACACTTCATGGTGAATGGTCATAGGGTGAAGCTTTACATCCAATCTGAGACTGTTTCTGCTGTGGTTGAACTTTATTTATCTGAACCATAGTTCGTGCTGCTGTGTCTAGCTATAGACGTAAAACAAAGCGCTTATTGGGAGGCAACCCAATCCATTATTGGTTTATTTGAGTTTCTCTATTATTTTGTGCGTCCGTTTTTAATGTAAGTTGAGTATTTTCATCATTTTCCACAGTTACGTTCATGTTTGGGTGTTGAGTTCATTGGATGCAGGAAACAAAGTCAAAAACAGAGAGAGTCGCGCGATTTCATCACGAAATCGGCGACCCAGAATGCATGGACGGCGATCGCCGATCGCGCACCTGGGTCGCCGATTACCCCGTCAAACGCCGGACAGGTACGTGACACAACCGGCGACCCGAAATCATAACCGGCGATCGCCGGTTATGCTGGTTGGGTCGTCGGGTGTGTAATTTCAGCAAATTTGGTACGGTGCATAACCGCGACCCATCTGCACATCCGGCGATCGCCGATCGCGCACTTGGGTCGCCGAGTATGCATTAAAAGGGGGTTGCTGCGCGATTTTTCACTCTTTTCACTCAAATTTCACCCAAATCTCAAAATTTTCGAACTTTCCTCTCAAAAATTCTCTTCTATCTTGCATTATCTCATGAATTCCTTTTGAACATCACTCTCCCACGGCATTTGGAGGTTTCCTATCCGAGTGGTTTGCCCCAAATCGTCCAAAAACACCATAATCCCCAAATTGGCTAGGGTTCTTAATTTTCATCATATTTTCGTCAAATTCCAGGTATTTCTTCTTCATACTCACGTTTAAATCTCGCATTAAGGTTATTGTGTCTCATTATTCGAGTTTAATTGCTTGCATTGCACGTTTGTGATTTTAATTGTTTAATGTGGGTTTATTGTTTTCATACTTCGTTGTTATTTCCTTTATCTCTATGTTCACTTGTTTGCATTGGTACATTGTGATTATGTTGCATTTACTTGAAAAATTTGGGGACTTATTATGGATATCGTTGTGCCGAACTTTGGGATGGAGTATGTTAGAGTGACGATGAGTTGAGTTTATCTAAGTTTGGTTAAAAGCTTTAGTTAACTGTGGAATTATGGTCTTCGTATTGTTAGTTTATTTCGTATAGTTATGCTGGTCTCAATTCGCGTGCATTTATTGCTTTCCTGCTTCACGGTGGATAATATGCATGTTTGTTCGTCATTTGTAGGACTATGGCACCTCGCCGTCGTACTAACCCTGACTCCTATGGGATCACCGGGATCCGAGATGCGGGCATGATCAACACTTTCAAAGTTCTGGCCGAAAGAGGGGTCGAAGGCACCTGCTACCCTGACACTGATGCAATGAAGGCAATGGGGCTCTATGATAACGTGAAGGAGTTGTTTTCTAACATTGGTTGGGCACCCCTGCTGGAGCTCGATGCCCCGACGTTCACAAGGTTCACCCTGGAGATCTTGTCTACTCTGGAGATCACCACGAAAGGGAGAACTGAGCCCACCGGCGCCACCTTCCGGGCCGGAAATCAAGATAGGACTATTTCAACAAAGGAAATCAACAGGGCGTTCGGATTGGTTAACCTGGGGAGGTACAACAAACCAAGGGGCTACGACAGCAAGACTTTCTGGCCCCATATCTGCGCCGAAGGAAGCCCAAGTTGGTCATCGGGAGACTGCAAGGCTTCTATGATCCGGAACCCAGTTTTCCGGATGGTCCGAGCCATCCTGGCCCATACCCTCTTCGCCAGAAAGGAGAATAGCTCCCTCAGAGACGCGGAGCTCATGGTCCTATACTGCATGTTGAACAACGAGTACCTCAACTTTGCCCAATTATTTCTGATGCAGTCCAACAGGATCTCGGGGGCCCAAAAAGGGACCATCTGCATTGGCGGTTTGTGGACCACCTTGCTATACTCGCTAGGGGTCGATGTGTCCGAGGAGCGGGCTGAGCCACTGACAAAGCTCACACTGGAGAAATTGGTGCATCTTCGGTTCATCCAGTTGATGCACCCACCCTACCACTTCGTTCAGCGCAGCCGTCCTTACTTCCCGCTGCCGAACCCCGAGCTCACTAATGTAGGGCTTCGGCAGTATCGAAGCAACTGGAAGCTAGACACTCTAACTCATGTGGAGGCGATCCAAGCTGACGAGGAAGCCCGCCGGCAGAACCCAAACCCTGCGTTTGAGGAGACTCATGAGGAGGCTCACGAGGAGGCTCCCGAGGATACACATGAGGAACAGCCCCTCTACCTGGAGATAGGGGGATCATCCCGACAGGAGACAGGGGGATCACCCCGGCAGGAGACAGGGGGGTCATCCCGGCAGCAGCGAGGGGGCACATCTATCTGCTACGAGCGCCGTTACAGTCGGGCGGAGGTTGAGCAGTGCCTCAGCGCGCTAGAGAGACAGTGGTCGGACTGGAGCACGCAGCTCCAGTCCCTTTCTGCGGCCCAAACGACGTATGCTACTGAGCGCCGGTCTTTCGAGGAGGAGCAGAGGCGTGAATGGACGGGCTGGAGGTCTTTCGAAGATGAGCAGCGAGAGCAGTGGACAGCTCAGCAACGCTTTGCTGAGCAGGAGCAGGAGCGGTGGGCAGCGCAGCAGCGCCACAACTTATGGGAACAAGAACAGTGGCGACGCCAGCAAGAGGCGGATGAGGAGATGCGCCGATTTATGGCCAGGTTCTCGCAGAACTGGCCCCCGCCCCAGTGAGGTTATCGAGGTAACCACACATCTCCGTGATCTTCTTCCCACAAACTTATTCTTTCCTTTGTATCGAATAAGTTTGGGGGGGGGAGATGGGATCGGTCGATGTGTGTTTACCTTATTTTATCTTTTGGCTCTGTTTTATTTGCTCCATTCTGATGCTGCTATTTGGGTCTGTACTTGAATTTGAACTTGTAGTGTGAACCACCTTTATTTGCTTTTATCTATTTACTGGTATTTAATTCAGTTTTTAAATTCCTGTTGGGTCTGTATTGTGGAACCTGAATTGTGGAAGGGAAATGAATTGATAGGGTGGTCATTTTTGCATTATTGATCAAGTTTATGATGACAGATTTTCCTTCTCGTGAAACTTACATTGATTGCTGTAAATGAGTTGGTGAATTGTGATCTTACGGAATTGATTTTTGGCCTCTTGAATACGCTTATTGCCCTGTCAGAATTGAGCCTAACTTTGTTTCACTGAGAGTCGGTCACTGCACACTTAATCTCTAGAACTTGCTCTGGCTTCTTGCTCAAAATTGCGTAGGAGAGTGTCAAGGATTTAGAAATGATTTTAGGCCATCGTTTCATAAGCCACATTGAACCCAAACACTAACCCGATGCATACTCCTTTGTTAGCCTAGTTGAGCCTGAAAACCTTTTCTTTCTTAACCCGGATGATAGGAGGTGTGGATGGATGTATAAGGGTATCCAACAATGTTAAGTGGTGAAGTTAGAGTCTGTATATGTGAGTAGTCCAAACATGCTGATGGACTAATGTCGTTGGTAGGAGTATAGTGCACATGAGTGCATCTTTGTTATTGTGATGAGTCAGTATGAACTTTGTTAAAAAAAAAAATAAAAAAAAAAAAAGAGAAAAAAAAGAGAGAGTCGAATAATGCACTGGATGTGCAAGGTACTTGTGTTATATCCTTCAGAAGGTGCAATGTTTTGATACAAGTCAATGCACAAGAGTTTTGTCATGATTTTGAGTTTGAATCTTATTGAATTACCATTGAAGGGATGTGTCAGTTTCAGTTTATGTCATAAGTATTGTTAGAGTCAGTGATTGAAGTTACGCCATACAATATGTGATGAGGAAGAGTTAGAGTGAATGGAGTTATAAGGATGAATCTATTCTAGTCACTTTTAGCCAAATTTCCATACCCTTCACCAATGTGCCTACATTAGAACCGTAAATAAAGACCTTTTTTATCTTTATCCCAGCACTCCCATGGTCAATGGAGAGTTGAGACAACGAGCAAGCCTATGGTAGAAAAAGTTGTGCAGTTGACCATTTGAGAGTGTGCACTGACCTTCTTGCATTTTGAGTGAAAAATTTGAGTGATACACTATCTTGTGAGAAGCGGACCTTTAGAGGCCAAGATTGAAACTGTTTGTTTGCGATAAACTGATGAATGATATAGTGATTAGTGTGGGAATCACAACCCCATTTCGTGTCTGAAACAGCTGATGATCAATTAATGCACCCCTCGTGTTTACTTCTTTCTTTCATTTGTTTGTCTCATTGTCCGAGGACGAACAATAGCTTAAGTTTGGGGGGTTGATAAACACTCGTTTTGTGCACCTTGCTGATGTGGATTTGCTCACTTTTGGCATTAGATCAGATTGTTATGTAGTGTTTTCATGCATTATTCATATTCTTTTAGAAAATATTACGTTTGGTCTGGTTTGTGGTTGTTTATGCAGATTCCACGCACAATCGAGTTGTTTACAAGGATTGACAAAATTTCCGAAAAGCCGACTGATGGTAGCTTGTACCGGGAAGAAGAAGGAGTCAGAAAATACAAAAGAAAACGCCGAAAACCTGTTCGAGGCATAATCGGCGACCCAAATGACAAAACCGGCGGTCGCCGGTCATGTAGATGGGTCGCCGGTTGTGAATTTTGAAGGAATACCTCACGGTGCATAACCGGCGACCTGGTTGCACATCCGTCGATCGCCGATCGTGCACTTGGGTCGCCGGTTCTGTGATTTTCATGGTTGTTCTCACGGGACATGATCGGCGACCCGGTTGCATAACCGGCGGTCGCCGATCGCGCCTCTCAGGTCGCCGTCTGTGTCCCGTTTTGACGAAATCTGGCGAATCTGAAGCCCAAAACCATATCTTTTGGAGATTTTAAAGGCCTCAACTATAAATAGGACTTCCCAAAACGAAAATAAGGTTCCTTTCATCACTTTTTCAACTGGAGAGTATAGAATTGAGGGCAAAAGGCAAGGGAACTTGAAGAGCACTCCGGGATTCGAAGATTGAAGACTACGGTTTTTAGTTTTCATGTTTTTCTGTTCTTGTGACTCTTCATCTTTTGTTTTTCCTAAACTTAGCATGATTGGCTAAGTTCCCTCATGGATTCTAGGGTTTGAAGCTTTGTATTTATTCATTCAACAATTTATGTGATTTAATGTTCCTTTTCCATTGATGTTCTGATTTATTGATACTTTCATGAATTATGAGATATTGGCCATTGATTGTGATTTGAATTAATAGTTTTTGATCCGAGAGGACTAGGTTATTAATTAAGACGCCAATAAATTAGATTTAGAGGGCAATTGTCCGAGAGGAAATTGAGCTTTAAAGGGTTTTTGAAATCTAAAGGTTTTATCAAGAATAAAAGTCTTTTGTATGTCCGAGAGGAATCTTTTGATCTTTTATTTCCATGTTATGGTTTAGAGTCCGAGAGGATCACCTGATAACGTATATAAGATTAACTCACATCATTGGGAATTAAATTTGGGATTGAATTGCGTGAAACGTTGTTTGATTATTATGGATAGTGGATTACCCTGGAATCCTACCTTCTCATAAATCTTTTAAACCATTTATCTTATTATTTTCTATCTTCTATTGCAAGGTTATTTTATGTTTACAACAAAACCAAATCCTTTTCTGATTTACCTAGATAGTAGTACGGTATCTATGTTTCAGTGCTTGGTTATATTTCGATCCTGCAATCCTTGAGAATCGATAAATTATTACTTGCCCTCTGCAGTGGTCTGTACACTTGCAGCTTTAGCGCGTTGAAAAACGCGCTATCAGCAACTTTTTCCACAACTTTTTCCACTACTTTCTCGACAGCTTTCACAGGCCGAGTTCGGCTTGAGGACCACCGTTGAGTGTAGTTGGCCATCTTTTGGAAGAACTCCATGGCCTTTTTTCCACTTTTCGTCATGATTGTGTCTCCTAGTGTGGTGTCCACCAATTTGGCTGTCTTATCATTGAGCCCTTCATAAAACGCCTCAGCTTGTTCTCCTGGCGGAAAACCATGTCCGGGACAGGCTCTCAGCAGCTCTTTGAATATCTCCCACGTCTCACTGAAGCTCTCATCAGGCCTTTGAGCAAACCCGATGATTTCTTTCCGTCTTTGCCTGATAACATTTGGAGGGAAAAAGTTTCCTAGAAACTCATTCCTCAATTCGGTCCACGTGCCTATGCTTCCTTTGTCCAGTGCTGTGAACCATGATTGTGCCTTATCCCTCAGAGAGAATGCGAACAGACGCATTCAGATGGCACTCTTGCTGACTCCTCCAATTTTGACAGTGTTGCAGAGCATAATAAACTTGTCCAAATGCGCATAGGGGTCCTCAGTAGGTCTTCCTCCGAATTGATTTTGTTGCACCATCTACACCAATCCGGTCTTCAGTTCAAAATTGTTGGCATTGATGCCAATCCTGAAATCTATCTCCCTGAACCGAGGTTTATACCGGTTCTGCATGGCTTCCTCTTCTTCCTAATCGTCAGATTCCTCCGGAGGGTCCTGGTTGCCATCCTCTTCATTGTCGGGATTGTCCTCAAATAGTGGGTTATGGCGAAGATCCCTTCCATTCGGATTGTTCCTTTCGAGGTCTCTTTCCAAATTGTATTGTTGGGTTTGCGCCCTCATAGCTTCGATCTCTTGGAGAAGCACAGCCTGCTCCTCTGCAGTTAGTATTGGTGGAGGCGGTGGTACGTTATCTTCCATCGTGTGGTTACTTGAGCTTTCCTGAGCACGCTTATTCCTTCGGATCTTTCTGCAAGTAGCTTCAATGTCCGGATAGTAATAAAGTGGGTCCTTTCCTCTGGCTCTTGTACTCATGCACTACCTGTACAGTAAAGGAGGTAGTGAGGTAAGACTGAAAAATAAATGGAACGAACTGAAATAAGAAAACTGAGCCTCTGAAATGACAAAGGCGTCGATCGACGAGACGAGGCGTCGATCGACGAAAAGAAAACGACTTCATCGATCGACACGAACTAGCGTCGATCGATGGGAAATACAAAAATGTGATAAAAATTTTAGAAAGTACGAAAATTACAACCTAAAGCAATATTTCAATCACAGACTTAATAGTAAGATTAATTCTATTCTTTCCCCGGAAACGACGCCAAAATTTGATCGCTAAATTATTTAACAGCGACTTAGCAAAGCTAATAATATAGCGGCAAATGAAATTATCGATTCCACAGGGAAAGAAATAACGAATAATCTTTAAGAACTAAGTCAAACGTTCTTGAAAACACTGATTAGGAAAATCAGATAAAAAGTTTTGTTGTTTTTTTGAAAATCGCAATAATTGCTAATGAAGATTAAACAGGAAATTAAAAAGCTTTTGAAGTCAAATAAGAGAAGCACAGATTCCAGGGATATCTACCTATCAAGTATGACATGTATGAATGAATCGATTAATTCCCAATTTTAATTCCTCTTCGTAGTGAAACATCAGAAAAGTATTAAGAACTTCTTTGTTGGACAATTCGTAAAGTACATTAATTAATTACCTATCTCCGCTCGGTCTCAAGATAAATTAACTAACTCCAAAGATCTACAGATTTATTCCTACAATTAATCTCCTTCAGTTACGACAAGAAATCAGATTATATTGTGAAAATCTCTTTCCATTGAAAAATATCACAGTTACGTCTCAAGTAATCAACTAAATAATCCTAATAAGTGGCCAACAGATCAAGATTATGAATAAGCACAGATTTCACAAACTACGAAGGGGAAGGGAAAATAATTCAATTAATCAAAACATGTATACATTGATAATTCGAAACCCTAGAATCTGAGAAAGGATTTAGTTACACATATTCATGGTAATATTCATCATAGAAAAATAAAACCTGAATTGCATAAAAACTGGAATCCGGAAATCTTCCCACAAGAACTTGTCTTCAAACATAAACTCTAAAAATTCTTCAATACTAAAATCTTGTAATTGCTCTAAGTCTCTACTCTCTAAAAAACGAATTATACATGAGTATTTATATGGGTGAAAGATGTATCTAGCAGTATCTAGGGTTAGATATGCCTTTATCTCCAAATCAGATTCAGATTAGGATTCCCGCATGCGCGTCGATCGTGGCAGTCTGGCGTCGATCGCTGCCCTTGAATCATCTTCGTCGATCGATGGGAATTGGAAGCGATTGACGCGGCCTTTGCTTCCATCGATCTTCCTCTTCCCTTCGTCGAGCGCTGTGCTTTCTTTGCCTCGTCGATCAACGAGCCTTTCCGTCGATCGACGAGGTGCTAAAACTGGAATCCTAATTCTTCTCTGTTTTTTCGACTAAAAACCTGCATGATTCATCAAACACGACATTCCAAGTACAAAACAAATTCATGCACGAAAAAGATACAAAAACAATCTGAACATTACACAATCATTCAAAGAACAATAAGATAAGTTGGTGAAAATCCTAACTTATAACACCCCGCTCCTCCATCTCTGCTGCTCAACCTGCGCATTTTAGAAATAACACGAGGGGCTAAGTACAAATTGTACCCCGTGGAAACATGCCCAAAAATACAGTTTAAATAAAAATGCTATGCAACTCACACTGATAAACACGGGGTTTTATTGAAAGAAACCGTGTTATCTAAATCATTTTATTTCGCACGTGCTATCTAACATGTTATTATATCTGTTTGCAGTTGTGTAACTGGAAGCTGACCCACTTCTGAGTTACGATGAACAGTTGGGAATGGACGAACCACTCAACCCACTGTCATCTATTAGTGCACTAGTCTCAGTGTTAAACTTTGAGACCCGATCGTTTTACAAATACCAACTAAATCCACAAACCAACATCTTTCATAAAGCACCCTGCCGTATATTCACTATCTGTAAAGCACCCTGCCTTACTATTAATGAGTCTAAGCACAGTACATACCTGGATCTGTACTCATTAATTTAACTCCCCGACGATAGAAATCGACAGAGGAACAAATATTATAGCACAAAATATTTTTCATAGCAATCGATTCAAAACAAAACTTTTTAACACATTTTCGCAAACTGAGCACAAAGATCGAAAGCATTTATTAATCGTGCAGTTGAGCTTACTTTCCTTTATCTTCTATCTCCCATTCAAATAATTACACACAAGCAATTAATTAGGATGGATAGTCTAAGTTTCTCAATCAGACCTAGCTGACAAAACTTGACACAATCAGGACCTAGGACCGATAACTAACGGACATCTGTCAAACAATCACATGCTTACACTTCACATGCTTCAAATTCCAAGTTCAAAACGAACAACTCAAATTCTAATGTTCGATTTCATAAATCAACATCCATTCATGCTCATAATATGCTTCTCAAGTTATATATTGAACTCACAAATCGAAAATGACTCGAATCGAATCAAGATCGAAGAAAATAAACAAATTTCCTCCATATTTACCTCGATATTGATTGAAATGCTTTCATTTTGATCAATACACGCATTTCGATCGAAATGCACACCTTCGATCGAAATGCCTCCTCGGTTGACACAAACTTGGAATCGACTGACCCAACGTCAATCGAATCGCCTCCATATCGATCGACGCACTTACGTCGATTGAAATGGAGCATTTCGATTGATGGGAGTCGTCTGCTCTGACTCTAACGAGGCTGAAACCTGCAACCTCTATTTTCTTGCATTTTACTCACTCTCAACACCAACCAAACATACTACAATGGTCCTAGACTCACAAGGAACACGAAAACATGCTTTGTAACACCTTAAAACACAAAAAATAGTCGAAGGAATTTCAGAAAAAGGACGCTCACCGAACGTCGCTTTCTCATCGGTGCAGTCGGTATTCCGGCGATGAAACAGCGAACTCTTCGTACCAAAACGATCACTACAAAGCAAGGATCACAAATATGTAAGCCATATATCGAGATATTATCATTTCAATGAGTTTCAAATTCGATATCGTAAAATTTCCGTATTCCGACGGGCTATCTTTTCTTGCTCGTAACTACTCCGATACTCGATAACACGGAGCATGCTTATACTCCTTAGAAACCTTGAAGAACCAACTTTCGAATAGTTGTGATCGTGTCTCCTGCGGTGGCTCGTGGTGGTCGGAAAAAGAAAAACCATAGGCTAGGCTGGGAGGGTGGTTTACGGCGGTGGTGGTGTTTTGTTTCAAGAAAAGAATTGAAATGATTCTTCCAAAAACTTGTTTTGATGAATACAGACATCTCCCACCGCCTCAAACAAATTGGCACCGCAACCAATTTCCAATCAAAATCATGCACGCATACATGGGTGTTTCTTCCATGTGAAGTTTTATCCCCCCACCTCAACTCGTGTACAATTTCCTCTGTTACTTCATCTTTTCGGGTTCAAAATTAATAAATAATTATATGAAAATGCTCCATTTAATGATCTCTTCTCATTCATATAATTTTCTAAATTTTTGGAGATATAAATATCGTCCAATTTCTCAAAATTCAATAATTAATTAAACACCACTCGTGTCTCAGAAAATTATACCGATTGTTTTGTATTCTCCCTTATTTTAATTCCAAGCATTCCCTAGCTCTTTAAGAAAGGGACTTCGCGAGTGCAAGTTATGAAGTTAAACACGATTAATAACATTTCAATTAATCATTTGTTGCACTCGTCCTTCTTTTAAAATTTGAGACTTCACGGTCACTTACGTTTTCTCGAAACGATCCCATTGGTATATTATAAGCAATATCTTGACCTTCGTGTCTTAACGGGTGTTTAATTTCGTCTTCAAAGCAAATAATAAATAATTTGCAAAAATAAATATTCTTTTATTTAATTAATTAAGCATTAACTCGCTTAATAAAATATGAGATATTACATTCACCCCACCTTGCAAAAATCTCGTCCCGAAATTTGTTAGGGTGCTTAAAAAAGTTCTGAATACTTATCCCGCATCTTGTCTTCTAGCTCCCAAGTAGCTTCCTCTTGTCCATGATGTCTCCACAAAACTTTTACAAGAGTAATGGACTTGTTCCTCAATTCTTGGGTCTTCCAGTCCAAGATTGCTTCTGTTCTTTCTTCATAACACAAATCTGAATTCAGAGCAATCTCCTCCTGACGAATCACGTGTTTTGGATCATATACATATTTCCTCAACTGTGACACGTGAAACACGTTATGAACATTCCCCATACTCGGAGGTAAAGCCAGACGATAAGCCATTGGGCCTATGCGCTCCAAGATCTCATAGGGTCCTACGTAGCGCGGTAGTAGTTTCCCTTTCACTCCAAATCTTGTGATTCCCTTCGAAGGCGAGACTTTTAGGAATACCTTATCTCTAACTTCGAAATGTAGCTTAACCCTTCTTGAGTCTGCATAAGATTTCTATCGACTCTGAGCCTCCCTGATTCTGTCTCGAATTTGATGAAAAATTTTGATCATCTCATTGATGGTGTCAGGCCCGAGAACTTGTCGTTCTCCCACTTTATCCCAATATAGTGGTGAGAGACACTTTCTTCCGTACAAGGCTTCATATGGAGCCATTCCAATCGTTGCCTGGTAACTATTATGATAAGCAAACTCGATCAACGGTTGAATCGGCTCCCAACTTACTCCTCTATCAAGAACCACTTTTCTTAACATATCCTCAAGCGTCTGAATAGTCCGCTCTGTCTGACCATCCATTTGAGAATGAAATGCTGTACTGAAATTTAAGCGCGTCCCTATTCTTGCTGCACACTAATCCAAAAAGAGATGTAAATTTTGCATCCCTATAAGACATAATCGTTACAGACACTCCATGCAGTGTGACAATCTCTCAAACGTACAATAGTGCTAGCTTATCGGAACCATAAGTGACTCTGATCGGCAAAAAGTGAGCACTTTTCATTAGACGATCGACTATTACCCATATTACGTGTTTCCTCTCTGCGACTTCAGCAATCCTGTGACAAAGTCCATGGCAATATGCTCCCATTTCCACTCTGGGATGTCTAACGGCTGCAACTTCCCATAAGGCCGCTGATAAGTTCATTATTTTACTCTCTTATCTATATTATTTTCTACTATTTTATGTAGTTTTATTGAGTTTATATATATATATATATTTTATGCATGAGTCTATATTGGGTGGTATTATGCGTGCCTTGGTGTGTTTCTACAGGTTATAGGCCAAATTCACTTGAAAACCATTCCGAAAGCAGTGACGTGCAAGAGTATCAGTGAAGCGTTCTTTCTACACGAGGAATTCGGGCTATTGGCACATGGAAATGGATAGATCTTCGAGTTAGCTTTCCAACGCAACTGGAATTGGGTCAATAAGAGTTCGGGAGAGGAAGTTATGGCCAAAACCGTGAGACCGCACAGAAGGGGCGAGACAGGACCACATCGATCGACGTGGAATCCTCATCGATCGACGAGGACGTTTCATGTCGATTGATGTGGAAGCCACGCTGATCGACGCGAACCTGCTGGCGCGGAAATTCAATCAAATTTGGATTATATCATATCTTTAGCCATAGATTTGATAGGATACACATCCACCTCTATAAATAGCCTAGTAAATTCGACTTTTTGAGGAAGCCTTTCATATTTTTCAGACCTCTGATCATATTTTCATTCTACAATTTAGATTTTAGAGTTTTGAGAGTTGGGAAACACGAAACCCTTTATTTTTATTGTAAGTTCTTTACTTTTATGCAATTTAATATGTTTTCTTTTGGATTTCTATCTGCAGTGAGTGGCTAGAAACCCTAGCGGGTTCTGGGGTTTGATATTATTATGGATGCATGTTAGGATTAATTAATTATGTTCATGATTCCTGTGTTTATTTTATAATTCTAGATTAATTTAAGGATCGAAAGGTGACGATTAATTTAGATGTCTAGCTATTGATAGAAGGACCGAAAGGTGAATATTGATAGTGGGATTAGGAATGCATGATACACTCTATACTGTCCAATGAGATGTATTAGACTGTAGGAATTGAACTGATTTGCTTATCAGATTGACTAATTTGGTGTTCTTGAGACCGAACGGAGATAGTCACTAATTAGTAATCTAGGTTATATTTGCCCAACCAAGAAAATATATCATTATTGCAGTATTCCACCTGTTAAATTAATTGGTTCTTACATGTTATCCATAATAAGATTTCTTCCCTAGAATTTGTGTTCCTGTAAATTTGATTTCAAAACATCATTAATTTTCAGTATTATCATCTTTATTTTCCAAATCAAAACCCTGGTTTTCTGTTTCCTCAAACAATGAATCTTAGGATCATAGTTAGTACATAGGATAATTTTATTATACAATTCCCCTGGATTCAATAACCTAAGGGTTCTTTATAAATTTATTTGCCACTGTTGCTATAATTTATCTGTAGATTTTACAGTGATCAAATTGGTGCCGTTGCTAGGGAGTTGTTAGATTTTATCTTGTTACTAGTTCGTTTGAGGATTTGCTAGATTGAGTTTTATTTTTCTGTACGTGAGTTACCGTGTCTGCACGCCCGTTCCCATAGATCGATGTAGATCATTTTTGCTGCGTCGATCGATGCACACCTTGCGTCGATCAACGCCGACCACTCTCTGGCATCGATCAACGTGGAATCCACGTCGATCGACGCCAAACTGATATCTACCAATTTTTTGCGCAGGTGCATGAACACGCGAGACAAAGGAAAAATACTCGAGGCTTTTGTCGCTGAAACTGATGCAACCTACAGGAAAATCAAAAAGAAAGGAAAAGACAAACAACGAGAGATGGCAAAAAATCCTGAAGCACCTCTGCAAAATATGACTCTCGAGGAGCAGAGGCAATTTGTGAATGAAGTACAGCAGCTGAGAGTACAACTACAAGCAGCCCAGGCTACTCAGATAGAACAAGCTGCAAGACTGGCAGAGTTGAACGACAGGAAAATTGTGGTTCCACAAAGGTCCATCTTGGATCGAAAACTTCCATAGCAAGCGGAGGCTGGATTTAGAGTTGGCATCAATGCCAACAACTTTGAGCTACGCACAGGCCTTATTCAGATGGTGCAGCAAAATCAGTTTGCGGGGAGAGCTGTAGAAGATCCATATGCCCACCTCACCCAATTCATTGAGGTGTGTGACACTGTGAAGCATAATGGAGTAACCCAGGATGTAATCAGAATGAGACTGTTCTCATTCTCACTCAGAGACGAGGCGCGGTCTTGGTTTCCTGGATTGGATAAAAGTTTGATAGGGACATGGGAGGAGCTTCGATCAGAATTCCTCACCAACTACTTCCCGCCGAGCCTGCTGCTGAAGAGGAAAGCTGTTATCAATCATTTCAAACAGATGTATGATGAATCTCTACATGAGGCCTGGAAGAGGTACAAGGAGCTCTTGCGGCTCTGTCCTGGGCATGGGATTGATTTAGAGATGTAGGTCTGTCATTTCTACGAAGGGCTGACTCCACACATGAAGGAGTTGGTTGATGCATCTGCTGGTGGAATCCTAATGAAGAAGAGTGGAGCCGAGGGAATGAGACTCCTGGCGGATATGGCTCTGAATAGCCATCAGTGGCCGACCGAGAGGCAGCTACCAGTCAAAGCAGTTGAGACGAAGCCAGAATTCAACGTGGTTGTTAAGGTGAAAAAGCTCCAGGAAGACATTGCAAAATTAGAATCAGCAAAAGCCACAACTACCGCTGCAGCAGAGCCAAGCATGGCCATAGTACCCATGGAGGCTGACAACATCAATCGGGGGGTGAGTAGTTCATCTGGAGCTGCTGGAGCAGAAGTAAACTATATTGGAGGTGGTTATCAGAATAACTACCGAGGAGGCAATCGGGGGTATCATTACAACCATGGGAGAACTCACCCTGGTTTTGCATATTCTAACCCCTCTGCAGCAGAGCACCCTCCACGCGGTTTTGATGTAGGTACTGGAGGAGAGATTGTGGAAAGAAAGAATTATGTGCTGGAGGAGACGCTCGAGAAATTCATCAAGAGCCTTTATAATCAGTTTAGGAAAGTAGAAACCGAGGTGAAGGGGATGGCCAACCACATGCAGCTGATGATGAAATATCTTCAGATGTTGGACACCCAACTGAGCCAAATCGCCACCACTCTCAGCAATCAGCATAAGCCGGGAAAGCTTCCAAGTACAACAGAGGTGAACCCGACAAAGGAAAAGTCAGTGAATGCCATTACTCTGAGGTCTGGGACGAGCTACAAGAGTCCCCGAGATGGTTATGAACGATTTTGGAGGCTAAAAGGAGAAAAATTGCACAGGAGAGGGATCCATATCGATCAATGCACCTCCCACATTGATCGACACCAAAGATAGAGCCACGTCGATCAACGCACCTCCCGCATTGATCGACGCAGAAGATAGAGCCACGTCGAACAACGCAACCCTGCGTCAATCGATGCCGAAGCTCAGTCCAGGCAAAAAGCATTAGGCAGTCTGAAGATCAACCCCCTCCTATGCCATTCCCACAGCGGTTCACAAAGCAGAAAGAGGACCCGAAGTTCTTCAGATTTGTGGAGAATCTGAAGAAGGTCAGCATCAACACCCCGCTGATCGAAACATTGAAGTAGATTCCGGGGTACATGAAGTACCTCCAGAAATTGATGAGTGGGAAGAAGCAATTCATGGAGAACGAGACAGTGAAGATCCACGAGCAGTGCAGCCTGCTACTGTAAAAGCAGGTGCCCATCAAGAGAAGCGATCCTGGATGCTTCTCTATTCCGGTTGAGATTGGGGGACACACGTTCGAGAGACTTGATCACTGCTATTTCTAACAGATTAATTATAATAACAGCGGCAAA
>JAPKLW010005802.1:2780-17318 GCA_026898455.1 Plectranthus barbatus | reverse complement strand
TGAAATTGCATGTTGAAGATTAGATTATCTGCCCTAGGATCTGTGCTTCCTTTAATTGTTTTCAAAACCCTTTATTTTCAGCATTGTTACCTTTAATTTCAAAACAAAACCCTTTTCGATTTCCTCAAACTTCTATGTTCTAAGAATTATAACTAGTACTTTGAATTTATCGTTGCACAGTCCCTGTGGGATCGACCACCTTAGGGTGTAAAAAAAAATTATTATTTGCTCGCTGCTTTCTGCAGTTATCAATGACGCCCCGGTGGATGAGTGAGGTATCGTTTCTCTTTTCCTATCTAACTTGCAAACTTGTCCACTCCTCGGTGTGAAACAAGTTTGGGGGGATGATGATTGGAAAAGGGAAACGTTTTTGTTTGTTTGTTTGTATTCCATTCACTACTTTATTTTTATTTTTGTTTTTGTTTCGTTTTGTGTTTTGTTTTCAAAACATCACCATCCTTGTTCTTTTGCTTCAGTGTGAATAGTTGATCTCAGCAAGGATTTTTCTTCAGAACTAGTTCTACATTGAATTTTGATTTGTGGTATTCACTATGATAGGAAAGTCTAGACAATTATTCAAAAATTCCCCCAATTTAAGGATTCCCCCAGAACTTGCTACCATCAAAATTGGGCAATTCCAACGGATACAAGTTCACATAAAGTACATATATCGACTAAGACTATCATACATATCGACCAATGAGCGAAGTTTGCAATGAAATCGACATACGAGCAAGAAATTGAAATAAGGGTTCCAAGGCCAAAATTTACAAAAATCATGCTCAAATCATGCAAAAATTGTTAAATAATCGTAGAGGAGTAGTCTAGGATACATACCTTGCGTGGATTTTGCGAGTTTTGGAGAGAAAAATCGAACCGTGGGTGTTTTGGGTTGAGAGGGTGCGTGCGTGTGTGTTTGTGTTTGAAAAGGGGATAAAAATCCCATTTTATAAGTCTCTGTCCGCGCCTCTGAATCGCGAGCATCGATCAATGCTTGTTTAGCGTCGATCGATGATGCTTAAAAACTTCTGTCGATCGACGGGATCCTGACTCTGGAATTTGAAAAACTGAAAGCTGAAAAACGAAAGTTGTTGGGTTACCTCCCAACAAGTGCTTGGTTTAACGTCGCTAGCTCGACGATACCTGTTTCCCTACGGACGATTGAGATAGTACTTCTCCACCACGCAGATGTCGAGTGGGGTGTAGTACGGCTTTAAATTCTGTCCATTTACCGTGAAGTTTCTTCCATCTTGGCCAGCTAGTTCGACTACACCATTGCAAAATTGGCGGGTAACGGTATATGGCCCTGCCCACTTTGACTGCAGTTTCCCCGGCATGAAGCGAAGTTCGAGATTTGAATAAGAGAACTTTGTCACCTGGACCAAAGACACGTGGGCGGATTCCTCTGTCGTGGAACCTTTTCGCTCGTCTCTTGTAGATGATGTTGTTCTCGTAGGCCTCATCTCGAAAATCTTCCAGTTCATTCAGTGCCATGGCACGTTCCGATGCAGCCATTTTCCAGTCTAGGTTTAACTCTTTCACGGCTCTCCAAGCCTTGTGCTCCATCTCTACGGGGAGGTGGCAAGCTTTCCCGAAGAAAAGCTGATAAGGAGAGGTTCCAATGGGAGTCTTGTAAGCAGTGCGGTACGCCCAAAGAGCATCATCGAGCTTCACAGCCCAATCCTTCCGCTGCTTCACCGTTTTCTCCAATATCTGCTTGATCTCTCTGTTGGAGAGTTCAGTCAACCCGTTCCCTTGAGGATGGTAGGGGGTAGTAACACGGTGCTTGACTCCGTACCTGCAAAGAAGAGAGGCAAGCCATTTGTTACAAAAATGAGACCCCCCATCACTTACTAGGGCTCTTGGCGTGCCGAAACGTGTCATGAGTTTCTGAAGGAATTTGATGACTGCTTTTGAATCGTTGGCGGTTGTTGGAACTGCTTCAACCCATCTTGATACATAGTCCACCGCGAGCAGGATGTAGAAGAAACCATGAGATGGCTGGAATGGTCCCATGAAGTCGATCCCCCATAAATCAAATATCTCGACTTCAACCACTGGCATTTGGGGAATCTCATCCCTACGCGAGATGTTGCCGGTTCTCTGGCAGCGATCACAGCTTGTAATCCATTCTTGATAGAGCTCGTAGATGGAAGGCCAGTAGAATCCGCTCGCGAGGGTCTTGAATGCCGTCCGATTGGCCGAATGGTGGCCGCCGCTAGGAGTTGAATGACAGGCAGCGAAGATCTGATGCCACTCTGACTGAGGCACGCAACGCCGGATAATCCCATCTACGCATCTCCTCCAAAGATAAGGGTCCTCCCAATAATAGAGTTTGACATCGTGGAGGAACTTTTTCTTCGCATAAAGAGAGGAGTCTGGTGGAAGTACGCCGCCTACCAAGTAATTCACGAAGTCCGCATACCATGGTGTCTTTGACTCGTACGTCTTTCTCAGATTCCTTAGGGCGCAGATTTGCTCGTCTGGGAAGGTCTCTCGGATCCTCAGTTCTTGATCATCTCCTTCAGCTGAAGGCTCGAGTCTTGAAAGATGGTCGACAATCACGTTCTCACTTCCCTTTCTATCCTTGATCTCCAGGTCAAACTCTTGGAGCAGCAGGATCCATCTTATCAGCCTCGGCTTTGCATCTTGCTTGGTGAACAAGTACTTGATAGCTGCGTGGCCGGTGTAGACAACAGTTTTGGATCCTATCAGATAGGACCGGAACTTGTCGAAGGCATATACCACTGCTAGCATTTCTTTCTCCGTGGTGGTGTAGTTACACTGGGCTGGGTTCATACTCTTGCTGGCGTAGTGAATCACATAGAAGAGCTTTCCTTTCAATTGCCCCAAGGCTGCTTCAACGGCATAGTCGCTGGCTACGCACATCAGGATGAACAGCTCGCTCCAATCCGGAGAAGTAAGTACTGGAGCAGTCACGAGGGCTGCTTTCAACTTCTCGAAGGCTTGCATGCAGTCCTCGTCGAAGACGAAAGAGACATCCTTCTCTAGTAGATTACACAATGGCCGCGAGATCCTTGAAAAGTCCTTGATGAACCTTCTGTAGAACCCTGCGTGTCCAAGGAAACTTCTCACCGCTTTGACATTTGCTGGTGGCGGCATCTTTTCTATTGCTGCTACTTTTGCTCGATCAACCTCTAGTCCTTCGGCTGATACTCGGTGTCCTAGCACAATTCCTTCTTGCACCATGAAGTGGCACTTCTCCCAGTTGAGACAGAGGTTTGTTTCGGTGCATCTTTCCAGTACGGTAGCTAGATTCTGCTAGCAGACATCAAATGAGCTACCAAACACAGAAAAATCATCCATAAATACCTCCATGACATCTTCGATCAGATCGTGGAAGATTGTCATCATGCATCTCTGAAAAGTAACCGGTGCATTGCACAGTCCGAATGGCATCCGTCGGTAGGCGAAAACTCCATAAGGGCATGTGAATGCGGTCTTGTGCTGATCTTCCGGCGCCACAGCTATCTGGTTGTACCCTGAATAACCATCAAGAAAACAATAGAAAGGGTAACCAGATAAACGATCAAGTATCTGATCAATGAAGGGAAGATGAAAGTGATCCTTGCACGTAGCGGTATTCAATGCCCGATAATCTATGCAGAATCGCCAACCCGTGACGGGTCTTGTCGCCACTACTTCTCCATCGTCATTCTTTACTATCTGCATCCCCCCTTTCTTTGCTACGACTTGTGTAGGGCTCACCCATTTGCTGTCGGAGATTGGGTAGATCATCCCATGGTCAAGAAGCTTGAGAACCTCCTTCTTCACAACTTCTTGCATGATAGGGTTCAACCGCCGTTGCGCTTGTCTTTTTGGTAAAGCATTCTCCTCGAGAATGATCTCGTGCATGCAAAGCGAGGGGCTGATGATGTGGCTAAAAGTTCAATCAAATTAAACTCCTAGCTACTCAAGAATAAAATTTGTCAAATCCAGGTCCTTCTTCCCTTCGCCCGCTAGATTACCGGGATACTATAGCAAAGTCTAATAGCTAGGTAAAAATAAAGTCGTTGAGTGATTTCTATCAACTAGGCAATCAATTTAAACCTATGCTAACAACATATAACAAACAATGAATTAAACCAACAAACAATATTCAAACAATTCTCTCCACACCTTGATAAACTAAGACAAGCAACTACTCAAATGAGGTAGATAGGATGTTGAAATAAACATAGATTTAATCCAATTAGGTTAATCATTGATGTAAACAAGTTTTAATCCCTAGGAGATTGAGCAATCGACCCTACACTCGTTAACCCCTTATCACGGCGAGCTAACGGTTGATGATGCTAAGACTTGCAAACAACTACGTTATTAAGCCCTAGACCACTCCAAATATAATGTCAATTATCTCCCTACGACCTAGAACCGCACAGGGATTGGAACTAAAATCGTATGAATCTACACTATTCATGACGATTCCGCCCGCTTGTTGGCTGCAGCGTTCACGTCAACTACCCCCTAAGTTGGCTATTACCTACACCTAAGAGGTATGGAACAAGTTCTAGTGCAATTCAAGCTCTCAAAGGAAAGTAAACAAACAATTTTCAAACCTAATCTTCATGCATCCTTGTTCATATCAACATCCAAATTGAATTAGAGCAACATACCTCTCAATTATAACAATACAAAGTTGAAATCAAATACATCCATTACAATTGATAAGTAGAAAATGAAATCTTCCCCAATTGGATTTGTTTAGTCTTGATCTACCCCTTTGGATCTTCAATTCTTCTCCAAGGATTGATGAATTAGCTCCTTGATACCTTGGGTGAGGTTTTGGAAGAGATGGAAATGGGAATCGTAGAGAGAATTTAGGTAGTTTCCCCTTAGATATGATAAAAACTAACATAATAACCGTTTTTCCCCCTTTTATAATGAGCAAACAGGGCCTCGGATCGCCCGAGCCAAAGCTGGCTCGCCCGGGCGAGCTCAAAACTGGAAAACCTCAAAACCACGCTTTGGCTCGGTCGAGCAGGTCGAGCCACCTCTCTGAAGGGCTTGGCTCGACCGAGCCAAGTTTGGCTCGACCGAGCGAAGTCTCTGAAATGCCCCAGTGCCCTTTCTTCTCTGCTCGGTCGATCCTGCTTCCATTTAACTTGTAGCTCGGGCAATTTTCATCCAAAACTCATCCAAAAGTGTTGTTTTATGCTCAAAACACAACCTACACCATTCCAAACACAAAAACACGAAAACACAACCAAAGAACAACAAAAACATATGATATGGGAGTAAAATGGACACAAACATGCAAGTTCACACATCGAAAAATAGGTCATTTTACGCACATATCAGCTGATCCCTTTTATGTCTCCCAATGTCCATCCAATGGCGCTTTTGTACTGCCATAGGACTCGCAGTAACTTCTCCAACTCCCCCTGTGTCAAGTATGCAGAAACAATAACAGGGTAAGTATCATTTGGTCCCAGAAAAGCGTACCTGAGATGTGTCGGGAGAGGTTTGAGTTCCAAATTTGGTGGATCGGAGTTAGACTTCGGCTTGCAGAAGGGGGCGTCGATCGACGCTTGCTGTCCGTCGATCGACGATGATTCTACAACTGAAATCCCTTTTCCATGTCTCGCTGTTTCTGTCGAAGAAAACTTCTGGGGTACTGCTGCTCGGGCGTCGATCGACGCTGACCCACCGTTGATCGACGGGGGTCTGAAGTTGCCGTCGATCGACGATCCTTCGCCGTTGATCGACGATGACTTGCTGTCTCGACGTTTCGGGCGAGATCGGCCCGAAAGTGGTTCTCTTTTAGTCTCCTTCTCTCGAGTTACTTCCTCAAATACATCTAGTTCCATCACTAGATCCACGATTTCTCCTTCTGCTTCCTCCAAATTTGACGACGAGAAGAGTGAGTGTTGTAGGCAAGTCTCCAGAAAATCTGGCTCACCTTTGAGAGAGGCAAATGGTGAGGATAATACTAGCCTGAAACAGTCGATCATATGGCATTCCTCCTGGTAGCTACCATCGTTGTGCTTCTGCATCGCCTTATATATAGAGAAAGTTATTGACTCATTGTTGACTCTGAATGTCAGTTTGCTGTCTCGAATATCAATCAGAGCCCCACCAGTTTTCAGGAACAGTCTTCCCAGAATCAAAGGGATGTTCCGATCTTCTTCCATGTCAAGCACCACAAAGTCGGCGGGAATTATGAAATCTTTCACTTTTACAAGCACATCTTCCACTATACCTTTTGGATAGGACACCGATCGGTCTGCCATCTGTAAGGTTATGGTCGTTCGATAGTGGCATCAAATTGATTGAGGCGCCAGAGTCACAGAGAACTTTTCCGAAGGTTTCTACGCCGATGACACAAGAGATCGTGAATGAACCTGGATCCTCTCGTTTGATTGGCATCTTTTTCTGTATGATGGCGCTGCATTCTTCAAAGAGATTTACTGTCTCGTGTTCCATGAAGGGTCGCTTCTAAGATACCATGTCTTTTAGAAACTTTATGTATCCCGGTATTTCTTGGAGTGCTTCAACCAGAGGAATGTTGATATGTACTTTCTTCATGTTTTCCAGGAAGCGTGCATACCTTTCGTTCATCTTGGTCTTGGCGAACCGCTGTGGATACGGCAAGGGCGGCTTTTTCGGGGACGGAGCTGGAGCAGGCGTCGATCGACGATGGTTGTGCTCGTCAATCGACGGCCCTTCTTTGCTGGCATTGATCGATGGTTGCTCACCGTCGATCGACGGTGACTCGTTGTTAGCAGCCTCGTCAGCCTGTTCGGCGTCTTCGTTCTCCTTCAATTCAGCCCTTGCTTTCTGTGGCCCTTCATAGGATTTCCCCCCTCTCAGAGTAATAGCGTTCACTTGATTTCTCTGATTCTGATTCTTAGGGTTAACCTGTGTATTGCTTGGAAGTTGCCCCGGTTTATGTTGTGCTCCGAGAGCATCAACGATCTGGCTGACTTGAGTCTCTATTATCTGGACGTGTTTTTGCATTTGTTCTATCTTGGTATTCTCACCAGAGATCTCATGCTCCAGTTTACTCACCTTGCTAGTGGATCATTCCATGAATTTTGCCAAAATCTCCTCGAGATTTGGCTTCTTCTTGTCGACCACTACTCCATCTTGTACGGCAAATCCAGGAGGTGGTTGTTCAGCAGCTTGAGGATTCGCGTAGGAGAACCCAGGGTGGTTCCTAGCGTGATTGTAGTTGTAGTGCTGGTTTTGCTGCTGTAACCTCCACGGTAGTTATTGTTCTGGTAACCACCCCTCTGAGCAAAATTTAAGTCAGCTTGTTCTCCTTCAAGGGGAGGCTGTACAGGCTCCACTACGGCTACTGCTTTTTCTTGCTTCAAGGAAGCGAACTCCTCTTGAAGCTTCTTGACTTCAGCAACCAAGTCAGGCTCTTCTGCAGCTTTCTTTTCCACTACTTTCTCGACGGCTTTGACGGTCTATGTCTGCTTGAGGACCAGCGTTGATTGTTGTTGGCCATCTTTTGGAAGAACTCCATGGCCTTCTTTCCGCTCTTTGTCATGATGGTATCCCCCAGTGTGGTGTCTACCAACTCAACAGTCCTTTCATTCAAGCCTTCATAGAACGCCTCGGCTTGTTCACCTGGAGGTAGACCATGTCCGGGACAGGCTCTGAGTAATTCTTTGTAGCGTTCCCACGCTTCATAGAAACTCTCATCCGGTCTTTGAGCAAACCTAATGATTTCCTTCCTTCTTTGTCTGATGATGTTTGGAGGGAAGAAGTTCTCGAGGAACTCATTCCGTAGTTCGCTCCACGTACTGATCTTCCCCTTGTCCAGTGCAGTAAACCAAGACTGTGTCTTATCCCGTAGTGAGAATGCGAACAGACGCATTCGGATGGCACTTTTGCTGACCCCTCCAATCTTGACGGTATTGCAAAGTATCAGAAATTTGTCTAGGTGGGCATAAGGATCCTCAGTAGCCCTTCCGCCGAACTGGTTCTGTTGAACCATCTGAACTAGTCCAGTCTTCAACTCGAAATTATTTGCATTAATTCCAATTCTGAAGTCGGTTTCTTTGAACTGAGGTCGATACCTCTTCTGCATGGCTTCTTCGTCTTCCTCTTCATCATCTGAGTCATTAGGAGGCTCCTGGTCCTCGTCATCTTCATCCTCAGGTTGATCCTCAAATAGTGGGTTCCTATGACCAAACCGAGGGTTTCTGTTGTTTCTCCCCCTGTCTCGATCTAGGATCAATTGTTGCATTTGTTCCCTCATGGCTTGGATTTCTTGGACCAGAGCAGTCTGCTCTTCCAAGGTTAGTCCTGGTGGTGGTGGTGGCTGCACAATCGGTTGTTGTGGTATGTCATTAGGTTGTGGTACTTCGTCTGCCATTGCCTGATTACTTGAGCCTTCTTGGGCGCACTTATTCCTTCGGATTTTTCTGCACGTGGCTTCGATGTCCAGATAGTAATAAAGTGGATCCTTTGCTCGGGCTCTTGTACTCATGCACTACCTGTACAGTAAAGTAGTTTGTGAGATGGCACTGCGGATTAACAAAAACGAAACAAAATAAAACTGAAAACTACAAAAATATGAAGGCGTCGATCGACGCTAGAGTGGGCGTCGATCGACGACCCTTCGTACTGAAAGAAAGAAAGAGAAAAAAAACAATTGTTTAAAAGATGTTACAGCCTAAATCAGTACTCTAATCACAAAGTTAATAGTAGGACAATTCTGTTCTTTCCCCGGCAACGGCGCCAAAATTTGATCGCGTATATATTCAACCCGCGACTTAGCAAAGCTAATAATATAGCGGCAAATTAAATTATCGATCCCACGAGGAAAGGAACAACGAAAAATCCTAAGTACTAACTTAAAAGTTCTTAAAGTACTGGATAGGTAGAATTAAAAATAAAGGGTTTTGAAGTTTAATTATCTCAAGAAAAAAATTATGAAAGTAAACTTATTTTGAAAAACCTAAAGGATAAGAAGTACAAATTCTAGGTTTTTCTCCTTATCAAGTATGACATGCATAAACAAATTGATTATTTTCCAATTTTAATTCCTCTACACAGTGAAACATCAGAAAGCTATTATGAACTTCTTTGTTGGACAATTCATAAAGTGGATTAATTAATTATCTATCTCCTGTCGGTCTCAAGATTAATTAACTAACTCCTATAGTTCTACAGATTTATTCCTACAATCTATTCCCTTCAGTTACGACAAGAAATCATATTATATTGTGAAAATCTCTTTCGATTGAAAACTATTACAGTTACGTCTCTAATTTCCAACTAGTAATCCTAAGTTAGTGGCCAACATACCCAAGATTAAGAGTAAAACCAGATTACACAAACTGTGAGGGAAAGGAAAAATAACTTCAATTAATCAAAACATGCATACATTGATAGTTTGAAAACCTAGAATCTGAGAAGACAATTAGTTACACATAATTCTAATCTTAATCATCATAGACAATGAACAAGAAAAGAAAAGATGAAAAGGAAAACTGAATCTTCCCCAAAGATTCAATCTCAAACCCAATGATCTTCTTCTTCTTCTTCCTTGTGATGTTTCTCTCAATTTAATTCTCTTCTCTCTTGCTTCCTCTCTTGATTTTCGATCTCCTCTTTTTCTCTCCTTGATTTTCGAATTCTTCAGCCTTTTTATAGATGTTGTGGATGAATCCTACCATACCTAGGAGTTAGATATGTGTTTATCTTCAGAAAATAGAAAAGATATGGTCTGCTCCGCGACACTCCGTCGATCGACGGCCAACCTTCGTCGATCGACAGGAAGGACAAAGCATCGTCGATCGACGGCCAATTGGCGTCGATCGATGGTGGTTCTGCTCCAGTACTCCTGCGTCGATCTCTTCGAGTTCTTTCGTCGATCTTCTCTGAAGCTGCACCGAACAAGTTTTCAAAATCCTCCGATTTTCATCCAAAAACCTGCATGATTCATCCAACACACCATAAAAAGCATAAAAGCCAATGTATGCTCGAAAAGACACTAAAAAGGATCCAAACATCACCAAAATAGACAAAGAAACAATAGATAAGTTGGTAAAAATATCAACTTATCAATCTTCTACACACCGTATGATCTCCCTATCGACGAGATAAGAGGATAATTGCGTTTGCGACACATGTTTGTTTATTCAGACAGGAGATGAACACACAACATTTATGATTCTCAGTATATTAACCAATCGACCTTGTACATAATATACCAATCATAATGCTTTCAGTATATAAATCCATCACAAGGCGGGCTTTGTAGCGATCGACGAGCCATTTGTAAGATACTTGATGCGATATGCCACTTAGATCCTACTACGATTGTATTGGGGGGATGAGGAACAAGAACCTATGTATTATTTGACTGTAGAGCTTGTAATTATTCGTTTATGGCATTTATCCATTGCGGGACTTTAAGAGCGGATTTAATGCCACGAGAGATGGTAATGGCAGAAAGAGTAGAATGAATAGAAGTGGAGTTAATATCGATGAGATATCGAGGCTTAAAGATACCTGACTTCGCACTTGTCTGCATGGGATGTGTGTTCAGATTGGGGTTAATATCTGCGGGCAGAGGTTCATCATGAACCACAGGCGAAGGAGAAGGTGGATCAGCTGGCGGCGGGGCAGTCACCGGAGGTGGCGGAGTAGGAAGTTCTTTGGGGCATAAGCGGCATGGCACTGATGTGGATGGATAAGAGCAAGTTGTGGACGAAGTGGATGAAATATTTTCACAATATTCGGAGACATCTAGTTGTGCGTAGGAGGAGGCTGAAGATGTCGCAGAGCAAGGAAAACACCCTTCGTCAAATTTGGCATGTTGCGTTGTATAGACCCGAAGAGTGGAAGGATCCATACAGTAAAAACCCTTGTGTTGCGTATTGTAACCAATGAAGATGCATGGCTGACTGCGAGGTTAGAATTTATTCTTTGAGTAGTCTCAGAGACACGGATATACGCAACAACCAAACACACGAAACAAATCATAGGGAGGTGAATGATGATAAATAAGTTCTTAAGTAGATTTGTTACCCAAAAGCGCAGATGGAAGGCAATTAATACTAAAGACCGTTGTGCTGAAAGCGTCGACCCATTGATGCAACGGAGCATATGAGTGAAAAAGGAGAGTAAGACCCATCTCAGTGATATCGCGGTACTTGCGTTCAGCCCGGCCATTTTGAGCCGGCGTGTAAGGACACGATAGAAGATGGTGGATGCTAGGGTCAGAGAAAATACGTTGAAGGTGAGCATTGGTAAATTTTGTGCCTCTGTCACTTTGAAAGCGCTTAATTTTGTATGAAAACTGGTTTTCAACAAAAGCTTTGAATGATATGAATATGTCAACAAAATCAAACTTAGCTTTCGACAGATAGAACCAAGTAAATCGCAAAAAATCATCAATGAAAACCGCATAATAAAAAAAACCATTAATAGAATTAGCAGGGGAAGGTCCCCATAAGTCACAATGAATTAAGTCAAGTAGATTTGCAGCACGACTGTCAGATGTTGAAAAAAGGAGACGTGTGCTTTTAGCTAATTGACATGATGTGCAAATAACAATTTTAGGAAGTAAAGAAGAAATTGAAACTAAATGCAACTTGTTTAATAGAGTAATGGTCACTGGAGCAGGATGGCCAAGCCTAGCATGCCAAAGTTCAAATGATGCATGTAGACGTTTGTTGTGAGTAATGGCAGAAAGAACAGTAGCATGCGATCCCAACAAATATAAGTCGCGGTCACGAACGCCGATTGCAAGAACCTGTCCCGTGTTGCGATTCTAGATTTGAAACTGCACATCATTAAAAAGAATGTGCAAGAGATAGTCACGGGTTAGCTGGCTAACAGATAACAAATTCTTAGTAATACCGGGCACCACAAGAACGTTGTTGAGACAGAGATCGCGAGAGATAGATAGAGAGCCAATATATGAGATAGAAAGACATGTACCCATTACCAAGTACCAACAAAAACCTTATCCGAGCCAGAATAAGGTACGACGCGATCAAGTTGAGCAGCGTCGGAGGAAAAATGAGCAGAGGCACCAGTGTCTAGATACCAGTCAGAGACGTTGGGTTGATAGAGAGACTAAAGGAGCGATTGAAGCAGTGTAGACAATCGAAAGCATCATGATCAGATTCCCTGCAAAAATAACTCCATGGAGGTTGATGGTTCTTCCCATTATTTCCACGTCCACGAGAAGAATGTCGATTTTTGCTGTTAGAGGAACAACCAGATGAAGAAGAAGAGTCACGACTGGGTTGCATAGCGAAGGCAACATATTGCGAAGGGGCCGCGACATTTTGTAATTTTTGAAAGAGTTCATAACTCTGTGCACGTGCGAGGAGAGTGGCAAAATCGGGAAGAGGGTCCCAAAAGAAGAACAAAGTCCGCAAAGAAACCAATGAGATTTATCAACGTTATCGATTGAATGTCCAATAGTCGCAAGTTGATCGCAAAGAAACTTGTATTGCCGGCCATATTCAGCGACAGGGAGATCCCCACGTTTAATGTAGAGGAGATCATCCTTTAAGCTGAGTTCACGAGCTTTGGAAGCGTGACTATATGAACGAGAGAGAGCCTGCCAAACATCATACGAAGACTTGCAACCAATAACAACCGCCATAAATTCTTCGGCGAGCCCAGAAACCAAAATCAAATTAATCATCTGATCGCGGGAGTACCAAGCAGGATTAGGAGCGGAAACACCAGCGGTATTGGCGATCGTGGGAGAGGGGGACGGTGAAGATCCATCGAGATAAGCCATGAAGTTTTGCGTAATGAGAAGTGACTCAATCTGAGTGTGCCAGAGAAGATAGTTTGAGGAAGTGAGCTCGATGTTGACCATGTGAATCATGGTGGAGAGAGGAAGAGAGGGCAGCTCGGAATCGGCCATGACGAGAGTCGAGCAGACGATCGCGTGAGGCGGAACGAAAATTTAGGGTTTCGAGCCAAGGATGGTTGATACCATGTGAGGATAAAATGAACTTGTATTTTCTTGATGAATAAACATGTAGAAATGTGTTTATATAGAGGAAATAAAGATATCCTCAATCTAGAAAGATAAGTAAAACTAAGATATAAAAGATATATATGTAAAGATATAGAATATATCTTGAATATCTTCAACAGTTTGAGTGTCTCAAATATTACTCAAATCCTTGATCAGTTAAACATATGCAAAATGTTTAGTCATTGTGCTTTAAGATCATGGATTTATAAGATTTAATTTGCAATTTAGAATGGTTATTTATACAATAAAAACATATATTATTGTCCTAATGAAATTAGGATTAATGAGTTTTAGAATTGTTGGCCGATAATTTAAATTTGGTATAAATTCATTAATTTAATAATCTAGCACAATGAACACATCAATACATTATAATGGAATAAGATTATATTATGTATATATATATAGTATTAAAGATTTGCAAATGTGTGCGAATGAAAGAGATAATAAATGTTGGTGAAATGTGAATAGAGACAGAGCATGACAAATAAGATTGTAAATTAATTAAGATTAATTGAGTAACTTAAAGCATAAATTTTAACTTAAACAAAATACCCAAATTTTTAGCTAAATCCAATGGACTTTTAATATTATCTACACAATATATAAAATTTATATAGTTTAATAATAAATTATTGCTAAATTGTGTATACGCTGCACTAGAAAACTAGTTTGATTGTAAAATAAAGTAATTGATTGTATTGTAAAATTTGGCTGGAGGTGGCCTTAGTCGTAAGCTAGCTCACTCCAACTTTTGAAATCCAGCGGAGTAATTAAGACCCAAAACACTCAAACTTTGGGACTAACATTTGGGCTTAAAAATTAATACACATAACTGAGAGTCCAGACCAACACTTATATAATATCATATTAAAATTTAACTACTTAAATAATGAATCTTTAAAGAAAAATAATAAAAACACATAAAATATACTATATTGTAGCATATTTTTTAAACTTAAGATATTTGAAGATTATATTTTATGAAACTAAACATGAAAAACATAAGCGGTAAACTATTAGGGGGTATTCCGTGTTATTCGTGTCGCATTCATATCGCACCACATTCATATTGCACCTTATTGTATTCATGTTATAATTTTCGTGTTGGACTATCGTATCATATACAAAATTTCTAGTTTAAGTATAGTACTAACAATTTATGTATGTTTGATTATTATCGTGTCGCAAGTCGGGTCATATTCGTGTCAGTATTAGTCTCAGTTTGTGTCGTGTTCAACAATTGCCAACCCTATAAACAATACAAAAAAAAAACATGACTACAACGTTGAAAATTAAATATTACTCCCTCTGTCCCGAGTAAATTGTCCATATTTCCTTTTTCGTCTGTCCCACAATATTAATCCATTTTTTTAAAATAATAAAATTTTCACACTCATCAATAAAATATTCATCCCACCATCACCGACTACTACTCACATGCATTGATTATTGTGTCCGGTCAAATATAGACAATTTAACCGGGACGGAGAGAGTATACTACTCACATGCATTGATTATTGTGTCCGGTCAAATATAGACAATTT
>JAPKLW010005801.1:0-19465 GCA_026898455.1 Plectranthus barbatus | reverse complement strand
CAGCAAAAGAAAGGGGAGGCGGCGCTGAGGCAGAGGAATGAGGAGTTGGAGCAGGAGCTGAGGAAGAGTCTGGAGAGAGAGGCGATCATGAGGGAGGAGTTGACACGAGCTATGTGCCGGTTGAGGGTGGCGGAGGAGGCGGAGGAGCGTCTTTGCTCGCAGCTTGGCGAGCTCGAGGCGGAGGCGGTGGGCCAGGCCCGAGAGTACTCGGCCCGAATCGTGGAGCTGCTGGATCAGCTTTCCGGCGTCAAGAAATTGCTCCAAACTTCCTCATTTTCTAGCGTTATTTCTTGATACCACTTTTTTTGGGCTTCTCTCTCGAGGAGAGAGAGAGAGAGAGAGAGAGAGAAGGCTGTGTACCATTTGGTTCTTGTTTTGACTTTTGAGTCTTTTGATAGCTTGTTTTTATTATTAGAGTTATCAAATCAAGAAATAGCAAAATATCCAAACCAAAAAAAATAAAAAAATAAAAAAATAAAAAAATGAATGAAATAATTAAGAAACATTTAGAACAGGTCAATATTGTGTTACCAGATAACAGGTCAATATCGTGTTATTAGATAACAGGTCAATATCGTGTTATCAGTTCAGGTCAATAACAGGTCATTATCGGGTTCGTGTCGGGTTCGTGTCGTGTTCGTGTTTAGGGCTTAACAGGTCGTATCGTGTTCGTGTCGAGCATTTCCTTAACAGATCGTGTTCGTGTTAGGTCTTAATAGGTCGTGTCACTATCGTGTCGACACGATAACGACCCAACACGACCCATTTGCCAGCCCTATATAAAACCCAAAGAGGGCAATTCAATTAATATAATATATCGAGTCGTGTGAAATTAATAAATTAAATTTAGAGTTTTATCTTGTCGTTCTTGTGATAATTCATCATAACAGTTACTTTTATTAAGCTACAATAAAATATTTCTTTCGTTAATTAAATGAAAAAAAAACTCGGAATGTAATAATAAAAACACTTATCTATAATTAAAAAGTGGCAAAAACTTGCGTTAGACAGGCCTAAACGATTTAGGCGAGTTTTATCCTACCCAAATGGGTTGACTTATCCCAAATAAGGTTTATTAATCCCAATTAGAGTATATTATATAAGTTTAGGCTTGGATTAATAGATAAAACCCGCCTAAATCGCTTAGGTCTGCCTAACCCAAGACCTTCTCTTAAAAATTTGTGTTTGAGTTTTGTGAGATCATCTCAATGTGTGATAGGTGTGTATTTATTAATTACCGAATTTACTATTTAAAAAAAAAGTATATACTAAAAGTTCATATTAAAAAGGTTTGCTTTGCTTATGTATTTTCTTTAGAACTTTATCAATAAATTCCACTATTTATTGATCCCCACCCGCATTAAATTAACTTTGAAATACACACCACATATTTCACGTGAAGACAATTAATTATATATATAAATGCGATTACGTGTGACTATATCCTTGGTGTATATAGGTATAAAGGGTGGACCAACTCAATCATTTTCTCTTAATTTATTTATTTCTCTTTCTTGCAATCAATTTCAGAAAATGTGGTTTAAAAGCTCAGCCACTTTTTCATGTAATTAAGAAAAATTGGAAATAATAAGATAGAATAAGGGAATGATTTTATAAATCTCTCAAGATGATGACATTTTGTGAATATTTCATGTATCGTGAGCGGATCCGAATAGAAAAGACTCCGAAGAAAATTACTTGATTGTATTTACGGTATTACTTAATTATGTTTAGGTAATTGTTTGATTATAATATTTCTTGATAATGTTTTAATTGTTGCTTAATTAATTTGTTGTTTGATTGTATATCAATCATTGACTTATTTAGATCTAGTGGATAAGATTTTTTTTTTAATAGAATTTTTTTTTCTCTCATAATCTTATCTCTTCATGTATATATATTTATATATAGTTTTATAAGACTACAAAACCACATGAAAGACCGACATAAATTTGTCAATTATTTAAAATAAACTGCTTAGTGACATTTTTTTCATCTACGAAGTTTATCGCAAAAGAGTTATGTTGAGAATTGATGTGATTACAAACAAAATCAAAAATATAAAATAAAGAACACAAAAGAGTGTATAGTAGTTTGAATTTAAACTCTACATCCAGTTTTCAAACCCCTATAAGTATGTGACTAGTTATAATGGGGTTACAAAGTATTTAAAGAGAGAGATTTCTAATCTCTCAAATATTAATCAATCTCAAATAAATTAATCCCTATCTAAATCCTATTCTTGTTATGAACTTTAAGTTTGCTGATCCATTTCTTGATCCATCAAAGAAGAAGACCCGAGAAGCTCAACATACTAAAAGCCCAAGTTAAAGGCAAGTTACTCAGACCAGGTGTATCTGGTTCGAAGGACCTCACAGTTCAATGGGCTTATTCAGCGAATGGTAACACCAGAATTCCGAAGAGGTGGTTTGGCATGACAATCTTAGATGTTGATCGATGTTAAATTTGCATACAAATTATAGCAAGGACAAATAAGTTTATAATAACCCGAAGGTTGTCAAACCCACAAGGATTGTCCAACGATCATATCTAATGTATTAAATATAATTTGTCAATCTTTTGTTTGGGTAAATCCAATTTTGAATTATTTTGGGATTTTGAAAATAACTTTTGTAAAGAGATTCAATTAAACAAAATTACATATTCTAGGGATATCTACCAACCTGATAAACATGCAAAAAACAAATCATTCAAACCAAGAAAAGACTTATGGTAGAAAAATTTGTTAACGTGAAATTAATTCCTTGGTCGGACAATTAAAGCCTAGACACTAATTAATGATTATATCCTCTTGGTCTCAAAAGCATAAATTAGTCAATATCAATATTAATAATCAGATTTAAACCTACAATTGAATTCTTCTTGGTCGGACAGAAAATTAATTATATTAAACTCTCTATTCCTATTATTAATTTTCACCTCTCGGTCCATCAATTAAAAACTAAAATCTATTCCAAATTTCATCTCTCGATCTTTCAATTGAAAATAAATTTAAAATCAAATCAAATGCTTTAAACCAATTAATGTTTGAACAATTCGAATCAAGACATGTATCATAGATGGAGAAACCTTAGAATCTGAATAATGTTCTAGCCTTGCATATTGAAATTAAACATTGAAACATAATTTAAAGGTTGCATTAAATTAACTTATTGGAAAATAAACTATAGGAAATAAAGGGTTTTTTATCCAGCTCTTGAAGCTTGAAAAAATAACGACTAGAAAATTAAATTATTGTTGGTCCCGAAATCAAAGAATATATAATACACAACGGAAAGTAAGTTTGAATTACACTCGTTCTTCAAAACTGACTAAAACTCAGCTTCGGGTCAAAGAAAGTAAGTTTAAGCTTAGAAGGTTATTAAGTAGGTTTTCAGAGATATACACTTCAATACTTAGACAAGTATTGAAGGTTTCATGTAAGTATGAAAACTTAAAAATGAAAAAACTTAAATGAAAGCAAGTAAAGACAAAGGATATTATAGTGGTTCAGACTCAAAATCCTACGTCCACTCTTCCAAACTTAATCGGGAATCCACTAAGTTTTAGGTTACAAGCCTCTTTACGATCTATGGTCAGCCCGTCGGAAACCTCCGTCCTCCGGTCTGCTGACGTCACTCGCCTAGAAGCTCCTTGCATGCTGACACTTCTTCAGGTTGAAGTGAGGACGCACCTTGCAACCTTCTTCCTTGTTCTTCCCAGAACTAAGTTTGTTGGCTAACGCCCGTGAGAATAAGATTCACAAAGTTGGAACTGACTGTTGTGAATATACCTTACAAAGATATATTCACCAAGAAGCAGCTTAAGCTTTAATCTTAGTATCGTGCTTTGAACCACGTAGCACATAATGATTAACTTGAGTTGGAAACTCAAGTCTCGTGAAAGGAATCATGGAATAACAAAGAGCTTGTGTAGAAATTTTTGCAGAATATCAACTTAGTTTTTTCACGTGTTTGGTGTCTGTTCTTCTTTCAAAATGTTGAGCTATTTATAGGCAACCTTGATCGACACTTTAAATTCTGCCCGTTAGACACAGAATTCAAGTCGTTAGAGACATTGATTGAAGCATCAAATCACATCCATTTTTTGGATGGTCTGCTCTGCTCTGAAAAAGGTTGTACTTGCCTTGTACTTTCTACCTGCTATTGTCAGACAAAGTTTCAATCCGAGGAATCTAAGTATGGGAGATCCTCATACTAACTTTTACCTAGCATTTTATCGCTTTTAAGTCTGACTTCGTTTGGCTCGCCCTGTGTTTCATGTGCTCTTGAATTTAGGCCTCCATACTGACATTCTTAACTTATTATGAGCATCTCTTATATTGACTTCCCAAAGTCAGTATGGGCATCTCTTATACGGACTTCCCAAAGTCAGTATAGCCTTTAGCCATACTTAGTGAAACAAAATTTTACGCACGAACACTTCTTCAAATCTCGAGCACATTCTTTGCTCGATCTTCCGCACCTAAGTTCTATTAAAACTAAAAAAATCCTATACAAGGATTACATTATAGATCTCTAGAAACATAGTGCTAAAGTGAGTTTTGACATATCAAAACATCAAATTAAGGAGGGAACTAAAACTTAGTTCCTAACAATTTCTCCCTTTTTGATATTGTCAAAACCACTTACTAGAGTCAGAAAGAAAAGAAAGCATAATATACCGAGTTTACAAAGACATTGCTTAGTATATGTGTCCTAAGTTCTGACCTACTCTATTTGGTCTTCCCCTTAAGTAAAAAGACATTTCTCGATTAAGCAAATAGAGCAAAACAAAGAGGTAAGTTTGTTGCTCACACTCGGAAAAGTGAGTTCAGCCAGGAGAGAGAGAGATAGACAATGAAGAATTGTCTAAAAGTCAGTTTCCAAACTTTCATTAATGATAGAGAGATTACATGTACAATGAAAGATAGAAAACTGAACTTACAAAAAGATCAAGTATACAAAACTCAGTACCAGAAGAATCACGGAGGAGGAGGATCAGATGTAGAAGGTTTTGATCCTGACAGTTTTGGTTTGCAATGTGGGTTGAACTTTGGACGAATTTTGATTTATGTGTTCATGAACGTGATTTGGGGGAAATTGAAAGGAATTATTGTTAAATTATCTTGTTGGGTTTCTCATGTGCTTAAATAGTTCGTATTTGCTATTTGGAGAGTTGATTTGATATTTTCATGTTAGAATTTATGATTTGGGTTCTTTAATTTGTGAATTTGTAAGAATTGTTGTTTAGGATTTGGAGATTAGGGGAATTTGTGTGTTGATGTTTATTTGATTAAATTTCGAAGAACAAGATTTCCAGCAACAAATCAGCAACAAGCAGCACCCACCGGACTTCAGGCGCTCACCGGTCACTGGCAAAGGCGGAGGACAACAATGCACGTGAAAGGCGACGACAGCGCGCAGGAAACCCTTAGGGTTTGGCCTGCGCGTGGCTGGGCTGCCTACCACCTCGTGCGCGCGCCTTCTGCGACCACCAGAAACCATCCCCAGTGTACTCAAGGTTGCGCACAGCAGGCGGAGGCGTGGGAATCACGGAAGAACCCTAATCGTGAGGGTGGCAGCGGCGCACAGCACAAACACCTTTGCCGACATTCGTGAGCCCCGGATCTCCTCTCTCTCTCTCTCTCTTTCTATCATCTCCCATAGTGATGATGATGGTGGCATCAGACGGCGGGCCGCGTGCAGGAGGCACGCAGTAGATCGTGGAAGCAAGCATCAGCATCTCGCGCTTTAGTGCTGTTGCAGCAGTTCTTAGATGTGGCCGATCATGACCGACATCTCTTCTCCGGCCGGAAACATCCCATGAGGGTGGTGGCAAGCGTGTGTGGCATGGCTGCGGTGGTTAGTGGCAACAGCTACAATGGGGGCTGGCGGCTAGGGTTTTGGTACAAACCCTAGGGTTTGTGTAGCTAGGCCTGTTTTCGGGCTCCCTAGCCTATAGGCGGCCCGGTTCAGCTGTGAACCCTAGTTCTGGCCTACTATGCAGCTCGATTTGTAGTTTTTTCAGTGGGACTACAGATGATCCAATGGGTTCAATGCCAATGTCTTTTGGCCCAGCTGTGCCTCGTCGTCGATAAGAGCGGTGGCATTGAACCCTTTTTATAATCAAAAGAGAATTAGTAAAAAATAAGAAATTGACGGTTGAGATCGTGTACTGAAAGGTTGGATTACCTTCTGGGAAATCGACAATGGTTTAGGTGCCCTGCGCTTGCGCCTTGGGAAATAGGATGTGATATGTCTTTTCTCCTTGAGTCCCGAAAGTACTGATTTGGCAGGGTGTAATTGAGCTACCGATTTTGAAGGAATATTTTAATGTCTCCTCGTAATCCTTTGCATTGAAATGCATTAAATATGGCATATTGCATATGCACTTTGGTAGATCGATCGTCTCGCTCACAATATGGTCACCAACCTATCTTGTAAGCTTAGCATCCTTCTAGCTTCGTGTGCTTGATCAATAAAAAATTGTCAGCACGGATCTCAGTCAGCTTAATCTTCAATCTTAAAAAAAAGTGAGAGATTGGACTCAATCTTAGTCCGCTTCACCATCTTCAACCACTTGTTGAATTTCTTGATGATGATAAACTTGATATGTTCTGAAGATGTATATTCAGAGCTTGGACTCAATAGAAATTTTCAGTATAAATATACGTACCCTTCAAAAATTCGAGATAGTGAATGAGAGCTTGTACTCATTCTCCTCCTTCTTCAATCTCTTCAAACTCCATAAGACCGATTTTGATACATAGCTCTTAGAGCGAGCTTCAAGAAGCGGCTTCCTAAAGATATCAGTTAGTTGATCATCAGTACGACTGTACTCTATGCTTATGTCCTTCTTTTTTCGATATGATCACAAATAAAGTGATGTCGTATGTCTGTGCTTGGTTTTGGAGTGATGAACCGGATTCTTTCTGATGCACATTGCACTATTATTACTGCAGTAGATGGGAACACATCCTGAATCCACATCATAATCGAGCAACTACTGTTTGATCCATAGTATTTGAGCACAATAGCTAGCAGTAGCAATGTACTTTGCTTCTGTAGTAGACATCACAACCGAGTGTTGTTTCTTGTTTAACAAGCTTATCAGTTTATGTCCAAGAAATTGACAAGTCCCACTCGTGCTCTTGCAATAAATATAACAACCTCCGAAGTCTGAGTCTGAGTATCATAAGGTCATCGTATCTTGGATACCAAACTCTAAGTGTCTCAATACACTTCAGATATCTTATTATTCTCTTGGCAGCATCCATATGTGATTTCTTAGGATTGGCTTGGAATCTTGCACATACTCCAACGACATAAGAAATATCAAGTTGGCTTGCTATTAAGTATAGAAGTGAGCCTATGATTCCTTTGTATGCTGATAGATCAACTTATTCTCCATCTTTGTCCAAAGTGATTTGTACGCTCGTTGATAAGATCACTGGTGTACTTCTTCTGATTGATGAATATTCCTTACTTGATTGATGAACTTGAAGTCCTAAGAAGTACGCCATTTTACCATTCATACTAATTTGAAAATTACTCTGCATAAGCTAGGAAAATTTATTGCAAATGCTCAGATATCTTGACCCAAAAATGATATCATCGACGTAGATTTGGTCGAGTAATGTAGTGACCCAGTGATGGAGCAGGGAGTGATTGCTGATGTAGAGAAGCACGGACAATGAGCGGCTCCCGTAAGACTTCCATTGGTTGAGCGGAGGGTGACATGAATGAATCGGGCCCACACCGAAACGAGAGGGATTCTGAGGCTATATAGGAATGAGACTGTATAGCTAAAGAGAGCATAAAGGGTTTGGTAGGTGCAACTCATACAACCATGGTGCATCATTGATATGTGTGTAACATGGCCTATATTTTGAGGTGTGAGCGTGCATGTTTGTGGCCATTTTACTCTCATATCATATGTTTTTGTTGTTCTTTTGTTGTGTTTTCGTGTTTTTGTGTTTTGGATGGTGTAGGTTGAGTTTTGAGAATAAAGCAGCATTTTTGGCTTAGTTTTGGAGGAAAATTGCCCGAGCTAGGTATCAAAGGAAGTCAGGCTCGACCGAGCAGAGTAATCCGGTTTTCAAAAAGAGCAGACTCGGCCGAGCTGAGCCTAGCTCAGTCAAGCCATGTCGCATAGAGGGCACGCTCGGCCGGTCCTGCAGTGCTCGGCCGAGCCATGGTTTTCAGAGAGCTCGGTCGGTCGAGCCAAAGCATGTCTTGGCGGTTATTTCAGTTCTACCTTGGCCCGGGCGATCCGAGGTTATGTTTGCTCGTCCATAAAGGGGGGAATTCCGAATTTTTAGAGGACTTTTGCTCATTTTTCATTATATCAACTTGAAAACTCTCTCCCATTCCATCTTCCATCCACTTCCCATCCACATTCAAGAGGATCAAGGACACATTCCACTACATTTGTTGAAGATCAAGGAAGATCCAAGGGTAGATTGAGTACAAGTCAACAATTGGGGAAGATCTACATTTGACCTTTCAATTTGTAATGAATTTCCTTACGTTATCTCTTGTATACAATCAATTAAAAGTATGGAAAACTAATTCCTTGTTAGTGTTGTTTGGATTGATAATGTGTGAAATTGAGATTGAATGTTAAATGTTTACCTTCCTATGAGAGCTTGAATCACACTAGATCTTATCCCCAATCACCTAGGTTTAGGTAATAGCCAACGTAGGTGGTTTATGACGTGAACACTGCAACCAACACACGGGTGGAATCATCATGAATAGTGTGAATTCATATGATTATAAATCCAATTCATGTGCGGAAATAGGTCAAAGGGCGATAATCTACGTTCTAGAAGGAGTGGAGTATGAATCGATAACGTGACTGTTTGAGATTACTAGGATCATCTACGGTTAACTCGCCGTGACAAGAGGTTAGCTACTTTAGAGTGGATTGCTGAATCTCATAGGAATTAAATTGATTTTACATCACAATTCGATCTAAGTTGAACAAATTAGATTTCCATACAACATTCACTCTTATCTTATTTGATTGTACTTGTTACTTCATCTACCTAAGTTTGGAATGCTTTATTGGTTGTTTCAAACAGTTTCATTTCAATATGATTGCTATTATGTTACTTCATTTATGCTTAGTAGTTATTGCTTTTGCCTAGCTAATAGAAAAACTCAACGATATATGTTTTGCCTAACTACAAACATTCCATGCGAGTAGAGAGTATTCTATTGGGTGAAGTTGAAAAGAACCTTGGATTGATAAAATTTAACTTGACTAAGTGTGGTTTCTACACCACATCAAGTTTTTGGCGTCGTTGCTGGGGAATTCTTTTTAGTAGGTTGATATGAAGCTATGAAGAGAAGTATGGAGGACATGAACGAGGAAAATTGCAATTTGGTAAAAGTTGTGCAATGCCCAAACCTTGAGCAAGGAGAAGGACGTGAGCCGTTAGAAGAAGTTTTACAAAACTCTTACTATATGGAGAATATGGTTGAGAACAAAGAAGAAGTAAGGGAAGACATGATGGAGTGTGTCTGAGTTTTGGACAATTTTCCTATTGACCCATTACATGGGGAGGTTAGATTCTTGGAATTAAGAACAAAAGAAGAGAAGGATGAAGCTAAACAAAGGAAGATTGAGATGACGAATAAAGCATCGGAGGTGGAATTGAAGAAGTTACCGGATTATTTAAAGTATGCATTCTTAGGTGAAAACGAGACATATCCGGTAATCATCTCAACCAGAATTTCGAGGTGTGAAGTTGAGAAATTGCTTTGTGTATTGAGGATTCATCGGTCAGCCATTGGTTGGCAACTCTCCGACATCAAAGGAATAAGCCCAGCCATTTGCATGCACAAGATACTTTTGGAAGAAACATGCAAGCCTAAAGGACAACCTCAAAGGAGGTTGAATCCTATGGTGCAAGAGGTGGTCAAGAAAGAGGTGCTCAAGTTGCTTGATAATAATATCATCTATGCTCCAAGTGATAGTGAGTGGGTAAGCCCCACACATATGGTGCCAAAGAAAGGAGGAGGATTCGAAAAGGTAGTAATGGAAAATGGAGAAGAAATAATGGAGAGACCAACAAAAGGGTGGCGGTTTTGTATTGATTATCGTGCTTTGAACTTAGCTACTCGCAAAGATCATTTTCCTTTACCATTTATTGACCAAATGCTTGATCGACTTGCAGGGCATTCTCACTATTATTTCTTGGATGGCTATTCGGGTTACAATCAAATCATGGTCGTGCCGGAGGATCAACACAAAACTACTTTTACATGCCCTTATGGAATTTTTGCCTACCGACAGATGCCATTGTGTCTTTGTAATGCTCCGACAACGTTCCAACGTTGCATGATGGCTATATTCCATGGGCACATAGAAGAGATTATGGAGGTATTCATGGATGATTTTTCCGTTTTTGGTAGTTCCTTTGACGCATGTTTAAAAAATGTAGAAATTGTTCTTGCTCGATGTGAAGAGACAAACCTTGTTCTTAATTGGGAAAAATGTCATTTTATGGTTTGTGAAGGAATTGTGTTAGGCCACAAAATTTCTAGTAGAGGTTTAGAAGTAGATAAGGCTAAGATTTGTGCTATAGAACAACTACCAATTCCGAAGTCGGTGAAAGGTGTGAGGAGTTTTTTAGGGCATGCTGGATTTTATAGGAGGTTTATTCAAGATTTCTCTATAATAACTAAACCGTTGTGTTGTTTGCTTGAGAAAGATGTGCCATTTGTTTTTGATGAATCATGTGTAAGTGCTTTTGAAAAGTTGAAGAAGGCTCTGGTTACTGCTCCGGTTCTTATTTCACCAAATTGGCATGAAGAGTTTGTGATGCTATGTGATGCAAGTGATGTTGCACTTGGGGTAGCATTAGGACAAGTTAGGGAAAAAATGTTTAGAATAATTGCCTACGCTAGTAAGACGTTGAACCCGACTCAATGTAATTACACTGTCACTGAAAAAGAATTTCTAGTTGTAGTTTATGCATATGATAAGTTTCGTGCTTATTTGGTTGGAGCTAGGTCGATTGTATATACAGATCATGCTGCTATTCGATATTTGTTAAAGAAACCTGATGCAAAACTTAGACTCATTAGGTGGATTTTATTGTTACAGGAGTTCGATATAGAAATTAGGGATATGAAAGGATGTGAGAATGTGATTGTTGATCATTTGTCTAGATTAGATGAGTCAGTTAAGGGAGATGAAAATGAACAGTGCATTAATGATAATTTTTCGGATGAGCATGTCTTATATGTGGCGTATAACACTCCATGGTATGCTGATTTTTCCAATTTTCTTGTTGCCAGAGTATTTCCTCCTGAATTAAAACCTCATCAAAGGAAGAAGTTCCTTAAAGATGTGCGATTTTATTATTGGGAGGAGCATTTCTTGTTTCATAGATGTGCAGATGGAGTCATTCAGAGATGCGTGCACCAAGGAGAGTGGAGACGAATAATGGAGGAATGTCATGCCTCTGATCGGTGTCAGAAAATGGGGTCGATAACCCGTAGGGATGAGATGCCTTCTAAACTCTTTATTGAGGTTGATTTGTTTGATGTTTGGGGGATTGACTTTACGGGTCCATTTCTTTCTTCTTGCGGGTATCAGTATATTTTGCTTGTTGTTGATTATGTATCCCATTGGGTGGAGGCTTGTCCGACCGTCACTAACAATGCTAAGGTTGTATTGAAATTTTTGCAAGGTTTAGTTACACGTTTTGGAATTCCAAGAGCCTTAGTGAGTGATGGGGGAAGTCACTTTTGTAACAAAATGTTGGAAAATTTGTTAGCAAGGTATGGAGTGAAGCATCGGATAACTACTCTGTATCATCCTCAAGCTAATGGTCAAACTGAGCTTGCTAATAGAGAAATCAAAGCTATTCTAGAAAAGACGGTGGCTTCTTGGAAGGATTGGTCTAAGCATTTGGATGATGCAATATGGGCACATTGCACGGCATTTAAAACTCCAATTGGTATGTCACCGTACCAATTGGTGTTTGGGAAGTCATGTCATTTGCCGGTTGAGTTGGAACATAAGGCGTATTGGGCATTGAAAATGGTTAATGTTGACTGGAGAAAGGCTCAAGGGGAGCGAGCTATGCATTTGAATGTGATGGATGAATTCCGGAATGAGGCTTATGAAAACTCAAGGATTTACAAGGAGCGTACAAAGAAGTTCCATGATATGCACATTAGAGGTAAATCCTTTGTGCCCGGTGATTTGGTGCTTCTTTTCGATTCTCGGTTAAAGTTTATGCCCGGTAAGTTCCATTCAAAATGGTCGGGCCCTTTCATTGTGAAGCAAGTTTTTGAAAATGGTATGTTGGAGTTAGCACGTGAGAATGGTCCCTGTTTCAAGGTGAATGGTCATCGGGTCAAACTATATTTTGTTAATAATGGACCTTGTATGGTTTTGGATGTCTCTTTTGTAAATTGAGTGGTGAAGTCGAGCTATGGAATTTAAAAAGTTCTTGATGGGAAGCAACCCATCCGGAGTTATGGTAATTTTTTTTTCTTGTATATTTCAACTCATGTTTTGGTTGATTTTTTGATTGATTTTCTTTGTAGGGATATTTGACCCTCCTCCGCAGGATCGAGAGGAGTGATGACACACCGCCTACCTTTTGCAAACTTAGTCTCACTTGACTAAGTTTGGGGGGAGTTGCCGGTATTCGGTGTCTTGGTTTATTCTCCTCCTCTATCTCTTTACTTTGCTTTCTAGATTAGTTTGTTTGAATTGAATTGATCTTCAATATGGTTGTATTATGATTATATTTGATTCGTAGTGAATTTGATTGTTGAATGTGGATTTGGATTTGGACTTTTATGGTTTTAATGCGATGTGTTGATGGAATTATTAGCGAGCTTGCATGATTTTTTACTTCCTATTTTGCTTGGTTTGTGGATATGTTGTATGGTTTGGTTTGTGTGGTGGAGCTAGTGGATATTGTCTCATTATTGTTGATTATTTGTTTGTGGAAAGTTTGGTGGATATGAGAGCTTTATTGGTTGGTTTTATGCTCAATTGTTTAGTGGTGTTTCTGTTGATTGTGAGTAGGTACAAATAAGGCATGGGAGAGCGGTCAGATCGTGGCTACCGATGGGTAACACATCTTATCGTTTCTTTTGCCAATTAGTTTCGTTGCATATAGATTGTTTGTAGGTTGTTGTGTGCGTGTGTGTGTGTGATGAACCCAAATGAGGCTTGAGATTTAATCATGATTTACTTAGTGAAGTTTGATGTTTACCTCAACCAATGATAGGGCGGAATCTAGTTTTCGAAGCATGTTTTTAGTTTAACTTTTGAATTGCCGAGTTTTGTGTTTAGTTAATGCATAGGACTTGACAAAAAGCTGTGAGGTTTGAGCTATGAGATTGTCATATCTTTATCGATTGTGAGTGACAAGATTGAGAGTACGAAATCTAGAACTTGCATCCGTTCTCTATCTATTGGCATGAGTGTGTGACTAGGAAATAATATTAGGCCATCAATTCTTAGTCCTACCTTTCACATCGGGAGTATGAGGTGGTTGTTATCATTTATTTGCCTTTCGTATCTTTGACCCCCGTGATTGAGCTCTATTGGTGAATTTTCTTTGATATGATTAGGACCCAGTTTGGGGGGAAAGAGTGTATGAGGATGAATACGGTGATGAGAGTTGGGTTGGGAATTGACTTGATTTGTGTTGTTGAAAATATTGAGGCATGAAAGTCATGAAATAAAGGATTGTTTTGAATCTTAGAAAATGAGGCACCAACAAAATTTTTGGTGCAAGTGTTTGAAGAAAAAAAAAACAAAGAAAGAAAGGAACCCATGAAATGAAGGAATTATGGTGCTAAAAAGAAAAAAAAAGAGATGAAAAGAAAATAGAAGAAGAAAAAAAAAGTGTTGAGAGATGAATAAGCCTCGGGTTTGAAGTAGTTCGAATAGAACAAGTTTGGGGGGTTTTGGGAAATTGAGAAGTTTTGTCACTTTGGCCCAAACAACCCACCTATTAGTTAGCCACGTTACAAACCTCGGAAAGACCTTTTTGATTCTAGAAACTAACTCATTGTAGTATAGTGGTGAGAATGGATACAAGCCTATGGAAATCAAACTCGATATCTTATGATTGAGTGAATCTCATCGTCCCTAAACACGTGAGGGGGTGCTTTCTTTTCTTGTATCCATTTTTGATGAGAGGTTCATGTCCTTAGCATTAACTTTCTCACAAAATTAGGTGATAATCTCGTTTTACTTGAGCATGCTAAGATTAACTTGATGATCTATGAGGTGTTTCACGAGGTAGATTAATGGCTTTACTTTGTTATGATTGAGGACAATCAAAGGTTCAAGTTTTGGGGATTATGATATGTGCGTAAAATGACCTATATTTCGAGGTGTGAGCGTGCATGTTTGTGGCCATTTTACTCTCATATCATATGTTTTTGTTGTTCTTTTGTTGTGTTTTTGTGTTTTGGATGGTGTAGGTTGAGTTTTGAGCATAAAGCAACACTTTTGGCTTAGTTTTGGAGGAAAATTGCCCAAGCTAGGTATCAAAGGAAGTCGGGCTTGATCGAGCAGAGTTATCCGATTTTCAGAGAGCAGGCTCGGCCGAGCTGAGCCTGGCTCGGTCGAGCCATGTCGGACAGAGGGCTCGCTCGGCCGGTCCTGCAGTGCTCGGTCGAGCCATGGTCTTCAGAGAGCTCGCTCGGTCGAGTCAATCTGGCTCGGCCGAGCCTGAGCATGTCTTGGCAGTTATTTTGATTTCTGAGTTATCCCGGGCGATCCTACCTTGGCCTGGGAGATCCGAGGCTCTGTTTGCTCGTCTATAAAAGGGGGAATTCCGAATTTTTAGAGGACTTTTGCTCATTTTTCATTACATCAACTTGAAAACTCTCTCCCATTCCATCTTCCATCCACTTCCCATCCACATTCAAGAGGATCAAGGACACATTCCACTACATTTGTTGAAGATCAAGGAAGATCCAAGGGTGGATTGAGTATAAGTCAACAATTGGGAAAGATCTACATTTGACCTTTCAATTTGTAATGAATTCCCTTATGTTATCTCTTGTATACAATCAATTGAAAGGTATGGAGAACTAATTCCTTGTAAGTGTTGTTTGTATTGATAATGTATGAAATTGATATTGAATGTTGAATGTAGATTGTTTACCTTCTTATGAGAGCTTGAACCACACTAGATCTTATCCCCAATCACCTAGGTGTAGGTAATAGCCAACGTAGGTGGTTTTTGACATGAACACTGCAGCCAACACGTGGGTAGAATCCTCGTAAATAGTGTGAATTCATATGATTCTAAATCCAATCCATGTGCGGAAATAGGTCATAGGGCGATAATCTACGTTCTAGAAGGAGTGGACTAGGAATCGATAACGTGACTATTTGAGATTACTAGGATCATCTACAGTTAACTCGCCGTGATAAGGGGTTAGCTACTTTAGAGTGGATTGCTCTATCTCATAGGAATTAAATTGAGTTTACATCACAATTCGATCTAAGTTGAACACATTAGATTTCCATACAACATTCACTCTTATCTCATTTGATTGTACTTGTTACTTCATCTACCTAATTTTGGAAAGCTTGATTGGTTGTTTCAAAAAGTTTCATTTCAATATGATTGCTATTGTGTTACTTCATTTATGCTTAGTTTAGTTACTTCATTTACAACTCGATCATCCTATACAAGGATTACATGAGGTAATAACTCTAAGGCCTAGACTTTGGTAAATAGTATCAAAATATCAATTAAAAGGAGGGATTTCTACATCCATACCTAACAATTATCCATACCTAACAAAAACTTTGTTTTATTTTTGAATCTGATTCGCTTTACTATAGTCTCCCATTGGTTATGTACTCGCATGATCAATTCTGGTAGCATGGTTTTCACTTCATCCTTGGTTCTATGAAGCTTGATCCATGTATAGCGCGACTAGTCATCCACCACTATTAATTTTCCCTCGTATGGTTGGAGGAGTTACAGGACCAAACAAGTCCACATGGAGTAACTCCAGCACTCGGGTAGTGTTTGGGTTGACTGCTATGTTCTCAAGGCTATGAAGGCTAACTGTGGTGGTTCACACTCGTACAACAAGTTAGCCTTCATAGCATTTGATGCTATGGTGATTTGTCTCTGGCCTCAAGTAGGTGTTCCCCCTACTTGGTATATTCCTCCACTCAAGGTGTACTTGAGATTTGGTTCCCTGCATAGTATATTGTCCGGGTTGGATGTTTAGCTTCCTCGCAGAATGTGCTGACTGCTTGGTTGAACTAGTCAAGTTTACTTTCTCACAATAGGAAAATACTGCTTGGTCAACTTTTGAGGTCGTATTGACTTCGTGTCAGTATGCGATTTTTCCAGCTTAGATTATTCTATTTTTTCAGCTTACACTTATCTATCTCATTCTGATCTATAAATTTGAGATTGTCGGCTAACCAACTTTTAGTATTGCCAATATGAACTGGCACATTAAATGCTACCTCATGACCACTTGACTCACACTATGTACTAAGGTGTTCTTTTATAAAAATAATAGATCCCTTAGTACCAATAGGTGCAGGATTTTCACTGTTCAAAACATTTTCATATCCTAATCCTGACTGATCTGAAGGCTCTCTCATGGTTTGCATGACTTCATCAAGCCCTCTTGAGCCTTTCTTAAATTAAGGGTTTCGCACTCAATTCTAAATTTTGTAAATTTTTTAGCAATGTTGAGTGTTCTTCCTTCAATTTTGTTAGCTTTTCACTAATAGACCTCGATTTTGCAATTTCCTCGGACATGATAGAAACTTATGATCTCAGTGAAGTGTTTTTTCCAGCTAAGATATTTTTTAATTCATAAATATTTTGAAATTCATGCGATAAAATGTCTAAAGTGATTTCCTCGGAGTCAGATTAGTATATCTCAGATTCATAAAAAATGTATGCTAATTGAATGATAACAGGTGAGATGATTACCTGCTCACTTGAAGAAGTGAGCGTTGTCTCAGCTTCGGCTTCAAGATCTTCTTCAGCTTCTTCTTTGATAGCAACTAGGAATGCTAGGAGTTCTTCCTCATCAACTTTTTCATCGTATGAGTAATCCTCATCATGATCGAGAATGTTCGACATCTCCATTATCGTCAACATAGCTTGTGCTCGGCCTTTGATGCTCGGTGCTCGAAGACTTTTCTCAGTCTTCACTTTTCTCCTTGTCCACAGAAGGACAATCAAAGTTTAGATGTTTGAAAATCCACATTGGAAGCATGTTCTTGGAGTTCTCATGATGAACTTCTTTTCATCAGAGTAGATCACTTCCTTTTTTCCTTTTGCCTTCTCGAGGAGTTTGGAAAGCCTCCTCCTCTGTTCTTCTAGTTCGGCGATTGAGCTCTCTCCCTCCTTAGATTGAGAACCAGATGTTTTTTGGTTTCTCTTGAATTAAGCTCGACTAACTTGACCGTCGGTCAGTGTGGAAGGGTTTCCTGAGCTTCCAGTTGGAATCCTTTTTTACGAAGTAAGCCGCGTCTTCAGCTTGATGAGTTGACTGCTCTCATGGCTTCAAATCTGTTCATCATTTTAATATCCCATTCATGGGCTTTTAGTTGGACGAACAACTCCTTGGTTGTCATTTTAGATAAATCCTTTTCATTTAATGCGATAGTCTTGAAGAACCAATCCTCCTTTGGCATTTTGGAAAAAAATCTTAGCATGTAGATCTGTATTTGAGTACGGCCTATCCAAAGCCTTGAGTTCGCTGACGATGGCATTGAATCTATTCTCCATCGCTTTTATGATCTCTCCAGGTTGCATTTAGAATGACTCATACTTGTCAACACACACTTGTAATTTATTACGCTTCATCTGATCAGTTTTGTGGAAGAGTGTGTCGAGGTAGCTCCATACTTCTTTGACAGTGTTGAATTTTACGACTTCCTCCACTAAGACCTTGGGTAAGGAAGACAATATGGCTTCTAGAGCTACGAAGTCGAGTTAATTTCTTCTTTTATCATATGGACTACACTCGTCGTATGGCTTCTCGGCGATCCTTGTACATACATCTCCTAGAGGTGGAAGGGTTTTGTAATCTTATTAGCCCTTTTTCCAGTACCTCTGTCATCTCTGGATGGAGGCTCTTTAGATGGATGGAAGATCTCTTCTTCCAAATCTTGTACTTTTCAGGGTTGTACGGCGGAAGCTTTTTCATGTTTATCATGATTGTACTTGAGCTAGGTTAAAAAAAATGTGCAAGGAATGGATACCTCTCCTAAGCGACTCAAAATGACCAGCTTGTAAGGACTAACTGCTCTGATACCACTTGCTGGTCCCGGTTTTTCAGAGTATATAATATATTCACAGCGGAACATTTAGTTTATAGTTTGGTAAACTTGTACTTCTCCAAGCTGATGGTGGTGTATCAACTCAGTTTGTCGAATCTCATTCAGGTACTTACTGTAAATTTTGCTTAGTGTCTATTCAGTATATACTACAACACTTAAGTGTAAAGTTTTCAAAATATAAGTAAGCTGACATACGAAAAATGTAAAGCAGTAGATGACACAAGAATTATAATGGTCCACACTAAATCGTCCTACGTCCACTCTTCAGACACTCGGTCTGGTAATACACTAAGCTTAGAACTTTACAGGTGGTCCAATGATCTATAGCTTGTCGGTGAATGACTCGTCCACTGATCCACAAGCGCACTTGTCTGGTTCTTTCTTGGTTCTTCGCTTCGTAGCTGCTCAGAGTGTGGGTGCACCTCTCAGCCTCCTCGTAGCCAGAATTGGGTGTTTATAGTTCCCCCATTAACTATCTCCTTAACGACGGGATGCTCGTAAGAGTTAGAGTACATGACGTATGTGACTGTTGTAGTCTTTCTGGGAGAGAAAGACTAACAAAAAGTAACTCAAGAATACTAAGATTCTGTGTCTTTTCTTCACTTAAGTGACACACGGAAAAGGTAAATAGCCTCGAAAGTGAGCTTGGACAGTTTTGGCTTTAGCGTTCACTATAAGACTTTTTTTGGTGAGTTTGTAGATGCTTATGTGTAGGTCGTTGATAAGCACATATTTATGCTCACTTATCTATATTTTTCTCCATTGTTTCAGTGCAATTAGTTTATGTTTTTACTTATTTCTGTGCATAAGACTGTTATGCCCTCCATGGTGAGTTTTGCAGGTATTTAGGGCTATAAAGAGGTAAAATGATGAAAGAGCCGAGTTACACAGAGTTGCCGCTACGATTGATTCACAGGAAGTCGACCAAGTTGGAAGACGAAGCCAAAAACCCAAAGCAGGACATCTATTTCGATCGACGTGGTGCATGTCGATCGACACAGAGATCGGATGTTGATCGGAGGCAAGGTTGAAGAAGGAGGCTCGACATGTGCAGCCATATCGATCGATAGGCTCCTAATAACTCTCTCAAAGAGTTATTATTTTGTGTCTAGATTAGTTAATTATGTACTAAAAT
>JAPKLW010005800.1:0-19466 GCA_026898455.1 Plectranthus barbatus | reverse complement strand
AATTCATCTTGAGACCGAGCGGAGATAGGTAATTGACTAATCTACTTTATGAATTGTCCAACAAAGAAGTTCTTAATACTTTTCTGATGTTTCACTACGAAGAGGAATTAAATTGGGAATTAATCAATTCATTCATACATGTCATACTTGATAGATAGATATCCCTGGAATCTGTACTTCTCATAATCGTTTCATCAAAAGTCTTTTATTTTTCTGTGTGATTTTAATTTGCAAGCATTAGGATTTTCAAAACAAACAAAACTAAAATTTGATTTTTCCTAAACAGTATTTTGAGAACTTATGTTTTAGTATTTAAGGTTTTTTGTTACTTCTTTCCCCTGGGATTCGATAATTATTTCATTAAATAATTTAGTGATCAAATTTTGGCGCCGTTGCCGGGGATAGAATAGAAATAATCTTACTATTAATTATGTGATCGAAATATTGATTTAGGTTGTAATTTTCATACCTTTATTTGAATTTTTGTGAAGTTTCGTTGTTTATGTCGATCCACGCCAAATCGCCGTCGATCGACGTAGTAATCATGTCCGCGTCGATCGACGCCAATTTGCCGTCGGTCGACTCCGCTTGTTTTTTTTTTAGAATTTTAGTTTTCGTTTAGTCTGTTTCGGTTTATATTCCGTTTACCTCACTGCCCCCTTTGGTGTACAGGTAGTGCATGAGTATGAGAGCTAAAGGAAAGGACCCGCTATATTATCACCCGGACATTGAAGCCACGTGTAGAAAGATTCGAAGGGATAAGCGTGCCCAAGGAAGTTCGACCAAACAAACAATGGCAGACAACGTACCACCGCCGTGTAGGGTTTTTACCGTGAACCGAATCACCAAAAACCAATTTAAACCGGATCGATTTATGGATATTGCACATAATTCAAATTCACAAAAACCTAGCATGCTCCTATGAATTTAATGCATATTTGTAGATTGAGAGATTACCGTAATTCCGTCGTCTCTGTATCGATCTTTTGCGTTTGAATTCCAAACTTCAATTCAACCACGCAATACGATTTCTCTGCGGAAACAGAAATTAGAATACTAATTTCTAGAGAAAAACGAAAATAAAGAAAAAGGGAAGAAGAGATCTGTTGTTCTCCAGATTAGATCTTCAGATCTGTGTCCCGGTGCTGATCAGATCTACTACTGGTGAGGACTCCGTAGATCTACTATTGAACCCTATCATGCAAGAAGCCGTAAAGAAGGAGGTTCTCAAACTCCTAGACCATGGCATGATATACCCAATTTCCGACAGCAAATGGGTAAGCCCTACTCAAGTAGTAGCCAAGAAAGGGGGGATGCAGATAGTTAAGAATGATGATGGAGAGGAAGTTGCGACAAGACCGGTCACGGGATGGCGATTTTGCATTGATTACCAAGCCTTGAACACCGCCACGTGCAATGATCACTTTCCTCTTCCTTTCATTGATCAAATGCTTGATAGATTATCCGATTACCCTTTCTATTGTTTTCTTGATGGTTACTCAGGGTATAATCAGATAGCTGTGGCGCCAGAAGATTATCACAAGACGACATTCACCTGTCTTTACGGAGTGTTCGCCTATCGAAGGATGCCGTTCGGATTGTGTAATGCACCGACGACTTTTCAAAGATGCATGATGACAATATTCCACGACTTGATTGAAGATATCATGGAGGTATTTATGGATGATTTCTCAGTTTTTGGTAGCTCATTTGATGTTTGCTTGTAGAATCTGGCTACCGTACTAGAGAGATGCACCAAGACAAATCTATGCCTCAATTGGGAGAAATGCCACTTCATGGTGCGAGAGGGAATCATGTTGGGACATCGAGTATCAGCTGAAGGACTAGAAGTGGACCGAGCCAAAGTGACAGCCATTGAAAAGATGCCGCCACCAACACGTGTCAAAGCAGTTAGAAGTTTTCTTGGTCATGCCGGATTCTATACAAGATTCATCAAAGACTTCTCAAAGATATCGCGGCCTTCGTGCAACTTGTTAGAGAAGGATGTGTCATTTGTCTTCGACGATGACTGCCTGCAGGCCTTTGAAAAGCTGAAAAAGGCGTTAGTGACCGCACCGGTGCTGACTTCTCCGGACTGGAGCGAGCCGTTCATTTTGATGTGCGATGCCAACGACTATGCAGTTGGGGCAGCCTTGGGGCAACTGAAAGGAAGGCTCTTTCATGTGATCCATTACGCCATCAAGAGCATGAATCCGGCTCAATGCAACTATACCACTACAGAAAATGAGATGCTTGCGGTCGTGTATGCATTTGACAAGTTTCAGTCCTATCTGATAGGTTCGAAGACGATCGTCTACACCGACCTGCAGCCATCAGATACCTGTTCGCGAAGCAAGATGCCAAGCCCAAATTGATCCGGTGGATACTGTTGCTACAAGAGTTTGATTTGGAGATCAAAGACAGAAAAGGGAGTGAGAATGTGATTGCGGACCATTTGTCACGATTGGAGCCACCAGTCTAAGGGGATGATCAGCTGATGAGGATCTGAGAGATGTTCCCCAACTAACAGATCTATGCTATTAAGGATTTGAAGGAGACGTACGAGTCAAAAACACCATGGTATGCAGATTTTGTCAATTGTCTGGTGGCCGGCGTTCTCCCACTGGACTCTTCCCCATATGCAAAGAAGAAGTTTCTGCGTGATGTCAGATTATACTATTGGGAGGATCCCTACCTTTGGCGTAGATGCGCTGACGGCATCATTTGCCGTTGTGTGCCTCAATCTGAGTGGCAACAAATCTTTGAGGCCTGTCATTCATCTTCTAGCGGCGGTGATCATTCAGCCAACCGGACATCATTCAAAATCCTTGCAAGTGGATTCTATTGGCCTTCCATCCACGAGATCTGATGTGGGTGGATTACGAGTTGTGATCGTTGCCAGAGGACCGGCAACATTTCACGGAGGGATGAGATGCCACAGACTCCGGTGATTGAAGTTGAAATCTTTGACGTATGGGGGATCGACTTCATGGGTCCTTTTCCGCCATCCCAAGGGTTCTCATACATTCTACTGGCGGTGGACTACGTGTCGCGATGGGTTGAAGCTGTTCCAACAGTCACCAATGACACCAAAGTCGTCATCAAGTTCCTTCAGAAGCTCATGACAAGATTTGGAACGCCAAGAGCCTTGGTAAGCGATGGGGGATCACACTTTTGTAACAAATGGCTTGCCTCTCTTCTTGCTAGATACGGAGTCAAGCACCGCGTTACCACCCCATATCATCCTCAAGGGAACGGGCTGACGGAGCTGTCCAACCAAGAAATCAAGCAAATCTTGGAGAAGACAGTAAAGCAGCGAAAACATTGGGCAGCAATACTTGACGATGCACTTTGGGCATACCGCACCACCTACAAAATGCCCATCAGGACATCTCCATATCAGTTCATCTTTGGAAAGTCATGTCACCTCCCCGTCGAGTTGGAGCAAAAGGCTTGGAGAGCAGTGAAAGAGCTGAATCTGGATTGGAAGACGGCTGCAGAAGAGCGCGCCATGGCATTGAATGAGCTGGAAGACTTTGAGGATGAAGCTTACGAGAACAATGTCATATACAAGAAGCGAGCGAAGAGATTCCACGACAAAGGGATTCGCTCTCATGTTTTTCATTCAGGTGACAAAGTCCTCTTCTTCAAATCCCGTCTCCGCTTCATGCCCGGAAAGTTGCAGTCAAAGTGGGCTGGACCATACACCGTTGTCTGTCAATTTCTAAATGATGTAGTCGAATTGGCTGGCCAAGATGGAAAGAACTTCAAAGTGAACGAGCAGAACCTTAAACCGTACTACACTCCACTTCAAGTCAGAGCAGTGGAGAAGTACTACTTGAATCGCCCATGAAAGTACAGGTATTGTCGAGCTAGCGACATAAAACCAAGCACTGGTTGGGAGGTAGCCCAACAAATTACTGTTTTTATTACTTCTGTTATTTCAATTCAGTCGAGTCGAGTAAATAGGTCGTAGAATCAATTTTTGTAATTTTTCGAATCAGTGACCTGTTCAGGTCTGTGTCGATCGATGCAAAATTTTGTCCACCATCGATCGACGTGGAACTAGCATCGATCAATGCGAGTTTCTGGACCTCGTCGATCGATGCAGAACCAGCGTCGATCAACGCGGGGTGTTCAGAGGCGCGACAGATGGGTTTTTAAACCCAGTTTCCTCATTCTTTTCCTCACAAAACACACTCGCACGGCACTCTTTTCTCCCCAAACACCCCTCCTCGAATTTTTCTCTTCGAACTCGCCGCTACAATCCATAGTATGTATCCTAGACCCTTCCACTTCGATTATTTCATATGTTTTGAACGATTTGAGCATGATTTTGAGGAAAATTGAACCTTGGAGCCCTAGTTTCAATTTTGTTTTTTTGTCGATTTCGTTGCAACTCTTCATGATTATTCAATATGGGTAGTTGTTCTAGTCGATATACTTGCTTTTGGTGAATTGGTAGCGTTGGATTTGATTGAATGCGACTCTTGCTAGTTTGGGGATAATTCCAATTGAGGGGTGATTGTCAAGTCCTGATTTTCTGGGGTGAAATTCTTTCAAATTAGGATGGAATATGCTATGTCTGGGTGTGAATTGCATGAATGGTAAACCAATTTTGCTTGGGTAGATACATTTTGTTGTTTATTGCATATTTGTTTTTGTTGAATTTGGAAATCTTGGTGAAGTACTTTGAATACTTGTTGACAATTTTTCCCTCTATCCTTGCAGACAAAAATGGCATTCCGCCCAACTTTTGCCAACAAGGCAGCCGAAAAGGGGTTCCGAAAATTCTCTAGCTCAGAATTCACAGTCCGCCAGACTCTGTACCCGTGTACAGAAACGATGAACATATTGGGTATCAGACGAGATGTGGCGACCCTGTTGGAGAGAGTCAAATGGGATTCATGGATGACCAAGCGGTGGCCGACCTACCCATCGCTTGTGTTGGAGTTTTTGGCGTCGCTCCATGTCTATGATGTTCAACCGGAGTCAGAGCCAACCACCACCTCCTTCCAACTTCTGAATAAGCATTATGAGATGCCAAGGGACCAGCTTGAGGAAATTTGGGGTGTCCCCAAAACTGGCATCGGTTTTCTTCCCCATGATTTTGACTTGGCTGGGTTTTGGAGCCAAATTGCAGCCGAGGCGAAGGAAGATGTGCGAGAATTTGATTCGGGAAACATGAAGGCGTCCTCCATCGACAACCCTGTGTTCTGTTATCTTCAGCGGTGCATGGGGGTGTCTATCACCGGCCAGCATGAAAGCGCCAAAGTGAGAGTGGGGGAGCTCTACGCTATCTACTTCATGAACCACTGGAGGCACCAAGTCAAGGCCTTCAAGGACAACATTTGAAGCGGGGGATTGATTACCCCGATTGCGGAGCATGTGGGGATCGACTTGGCCGACATTGAGGTGCTCGAGGATAGCCGAGGCCTCAGCACCTCGCACCTGAGTCGAATGCTGATGCTCTCACCTCGAGAGGGTGGCTGGTCTTTAAGGATGTCCAACGGGGTCAAATTTCCACTTCCGCAGAGGGCACTCACACACGTCACCGATTATCACTTCCGTGATAACTGGCTGATGAGCACACCCGCCCACATGAGGCTGATGGTCGGACCCGACACCTCCAAACTCCTTTACAAACCGCAGACACGGCCAGACCAGCGACCCCCAGCCGAGGAAGCCGAGGATGAGGAGCCAGAGGATGAGGAGCATGATGGGGGCGCAGAGGAGATTCCAGACAGGACGGGTGGAGCCTCGTCCAGCCACTTTGTGGGAGGATCTTCTTCTTTTTTCGGGATGGACCTGGCGACGATCTACCAGTTCATGCAGCAGCAGGCTACTTTGCATGCGGCAGAGCACACCCGGCAGGCCGAGTTTCGCCAGCATGTGACCACGAGGCTCAATACCCTCGACAGTCAGATGCATCACCTCCTTCTGAACACCCATCCTGACTCCGTCTGCCTCCGCCGCCAGCGTGAGCGCCAGGACCATCGTCAGAGACTTCCCGTCTGGCCATCCCCTGATGTGGTTATGGAGGATCCTCCGGAGGAGGAATGAGGTACTGTTTCTCTTTTCTCATATAACTTGCAAACTTGTCCACTCCTTTGCGCGAAACAAGTTTGGGGGGATGAGGATTGGAAAAGGGAAACATTTGCATTTTTATTTATTTACTGTTTTATTTTATTTTTGTGATTTTTGTTTTTCGTTTTTTGTTTTTGTTTTTGTTTTTTCTGAACCATCACCATCCTTGTTCTTTTGCTTCAATGTGAACAATTGCTCTCTACAAGACTTTTCACTCAAATTAGTATTTTGAACTCTTGATTTGTGGTACTAAATCTGAATTGGATAGTCTTGAGAACTGTTTTAGGAGCTTTTGAACATAGGGCAGTCGGAACTACTTTGGATTATGTTGGTGTTGAGAATTATGACTTGTCTTTCCTTGAATGAAAAGTGTTGATTGATAATTGAGATATTTGCTGATTGAGAATGAAAATCTGTGTGATAAAGTAGCCGATGATAGGAGCTGTTTTGCTTGATGAGTTGATCTTTGAAATATAAATCCTTGCATGATAACTGTTCAAAGTTGGGTAATTATTGAGGAGTAACAAAATTTTAACCCTGTGTAAAAAATTTTGAGCCTTTCTTTTCGTTTGATGAGTGACAAGGTTTTTAGACTTACTTCCTAGAATTTGACAAATTTCTCTCTTGAGGTTGCATTAAGTGTGGTAATAGGGTGAAAATAATTTTAGGCATGTTCTTTCGTAGCCCATCTCCCATACACTAACCTTTAATTTCCACTTGTAACCCCTTTGAGCTTTGAATAAATTTTTCTTTGTTTAGAAGGGTTGATGAATAAAAGGAGTCTGATTTATTGGATGGTGTGAATTGTGGGATTGTGATATGAGGCCGTGTGCAAAAATAGGGGTTCCCATGGGTAAATTAAGAAAAGTGAACATTAGTGAAAGAAAAAAAAGAAGAGAAAAATGAAAAAAAAAATTCATATGTTGTAGTTCACGAAAGTTTGAAACAAGTTCTAAGGGACCCTGAAAATTATAAAAGAGAAGGAACGAGATTGTGCATGAGAAGTGAAAAAATTATGTGGTTATGATATGCTTGGATTTTTGGGTTTAATTGCAATATTTTTAGTCACTTAGCCAAATATATCCCACCTTTTAGGTAAGCCACATTACTACCAAACTAAGACCTTTCTGATTCCCTGAAAAGCCACACTAACAAGCAGTGGAGAGATGAGAAATTTGTCAAACTTATGGTGAGGTGAACTAAAACCTTGAGTGAGTGAAACACAAACCCTTTACTTGTTGAGCGATGAGTGCAAACACTGCCCGGTGAGGTTCCTCCTCAATAATTTAACAATAAGAATATGTTTGGATTGCACGATTTATATGAATTAGTGATAATTAGATTGCAAAAGAAGCTTGTGAGGCATTGCACACTTGTATCTGCATTTGATTCGATTACTTGCCTGCGAATTGATCGAGGACGATCAATGGTTTAAGTTTGGGGGAGCTGATAAGTTAGTATTTTCACCAACTTATCTAGTTGTTCTTTGGCTAATTGAGTGATGTTTAGACTGTTTTATGCGTATTTTTGTGCATGAATTGACTTTTGTGCTCGTAATGTCGTGATTGGTAAATTATGCAGGTTGTTAGTCGAAAAAAGGGGAGAAGCAGGAATTGCTCGAAGTTCCAGGGCCACATCGATCGATGCCAAGGGCACGTCGATCGACGAAGGCAATTACGTGGATGATCGACGAAGAGATTGAAGAAGATTGACGAGTGTTCTTCAAGGCCGTCGATCGACGCCAGCTTTCCATCGATCGACGCATGTTCTTCAAGGCCGTCGATCGATGCCAATTTTCCGTCGATCGACGCGGGTTCTTCCATGCTGTCGATCGACGCGGCGACGGGTTTTCTTAATCTGATCCTGATTTGAAGATAGAGACATATCTAATCCTAGATACTGTTTGATACATCTTTCACTATTATAAAAGGCCATGTAAAATTTGAAATTAGGTGTGGAAATCAGTAGATCAATTAAGAAATTTTAGAGTTGAAGGTTTTAGAGATTTCCAAGAGCTTTTTAGGTTTTATGTTTGAAGACAGGTTTTTGTGGGAAGACATCTACACCCAAGCTTTATGCAATTCATGTTTTTCTTTATCTCTGATGCTATTATTCATGAATATGTGTAACTAAAACCCTTCTCAGATTCTAGGGTTTCGAACTATCAATGTATGCATGTTTAATAATTGAATTATTTTCCTTTTCCCATCGTAGTTTGTGAAATCTGTGCTTATTCATAATCTTGAGTTTGCTGGCCACATCTTAGGATTAATTAGTTGAGAACTTGAGACGTAACTGTAATAGTTTTAAATGGAAAGAGTTTTTCACAATATAATTTGATTTCTTGTCTGAGTGGAAGGAGATAGATTATAGGAATAAATCTGTTGATTTTTGGAGTTAGTTAATTCATCTTGAGACCGAGCGGAGATAGGTAATTGACTAATCTACTTTATGAATTATCCAACAAAGAAGTTCTTAATACTTTTCTGATGTTTCACTACGAAGAGGAATTAAATTGTGAATTAATCAATTCATTCATACATGTCATACTTGATAGGTTGATATCCCTGGAATCTGTACTTCTCATAATCGTTTCATCAAAAGCCTTTTATTTTTCTGTGTGATTTTAATTTGCAAGCATTACGATTTTCGAAACAAACAAAACTTAAATTTGATTTTTCCTAAACAGTATTTTGAGAACTTATGTTTTAGTATTTAAGATTTTTCATTACTTCTTTCCCCTAGGATTCGATAATTTTATTTGCCACTATATTAATAGCTTTGCTAAGTCATTAGTTAAATAATTTAGTGATCACACATCAAGGGCCTTTCTCAGTAATTCCTGGTAATCCAAATCAGCGAAAGTAGCTAGATGGGTGCGAATCTCTTCCTTCAATCCTTCGCGAAGCTTCTCAGCCATTTTCTTTGGTGTATCAGTCTGATGCGGCGCATAACGCATCAATTCACCAAACTTGGTGCCATATTCCTCCACGGTCATCTCACCTTGTTCAAGCAGAAAGAATTCAATCTCTCGATCCTTTCGGTATAGCTTGGGCACAAACTTCTCGTATAGTGCTACCTTGAAATCTTCCCAATCCAATTGTTGACGAGCAGTTGGCGCCAGAGACTTAATATACATCTCCCACCAACGATCCGCCTTGCCTTTTAGCTGATACATCTTACAGTTAACCTTTTCCAATTCTGAACACTGCATGAGTCAAAATAGCTTCTCCAGTTCACAGATCCATTCCTCAGCAGCAGTGGCACCTTCTGTCCCATTGAAGATTGGGGGTTGCTGTTTGCGGAATGTCTCCACAAGTTTGAGAGTAGTGGTGGTCTTCACCTTCTCTGGGAGGGTTGATGGTCGGGTCCTTGGACAGATATGCTATTCTCGTCCGACAGTGTTTCGTAATCTGGGATTGCCTTAAATATATGAACCACTTCTAATATTGGAGTATCACTAACGTTCTGTGGATGGGTCCTTCTGATGGGTTTTGTATACTGAAAGCATTTATTATAATGAGTATACAACGGTTTATTTCTCCTATCTGTTAACAATCTTACATGTATGAACAATGGTATCCTCTTGTTTCACAGATAGGAACGATCATACGGCGTGTTGTAGATCGCAGAAGATAGTATGATCACTTGACCTAGTGAGACATAAACCTGATCACAGCTGAGACAACGTATGAGGATACGTCTGTCCGGATGGTTGCGGCATTGTCGGAATAAGTAGTCTGTCTTGGTTACTTGACATGCTGGTACGCAGAGGTGGAGTATTGATGGACCGCAGTGAGATGTATTCGTCTGTCTGACATCAGCGAATACAAGATCTCGTTATATTGATTGAGTCCAAACCCTAACGAAGGTTCAGGGGTTTGCACGGGTTGACTGTTGCTTTGACTTGCCATGGTGGAGAGCCTAAGTAACGTGCTCGTATATCCGCATCTTGGGTAACAGCAGTTCGTGTAGTACCGCCTGAGACTAGGTTTAGGTAATCATATCCGAGTAATAGGATGGGGACATTCCCTGAGGAGCTCAATAACATTCATCGTGCCAAAGTCCTGCAGGCGATTAATTTCAGGCACGAGTGATAAGGTTTGAGTGGTACTACTCAGGAATTATAAGATATTAATTAATTGTAGTTAGAGCTTGTCAAAGGCTCCGATTAATTAATGGATGTCCGGTAACCTTAAATATGGGGATTCTCAATTAATGCAGCCCGTTCTCATAACGTGGTAATAAAGGGGTAGGTCAGTATTAATTCTGTGGTGAAAAAGAATTAATATTAATTAATTGTGTCCTGGGTTGTTGACATGGGAATTAATTAATTTATAGGCCCACTTTATTATTTGCATTAGGTCCCAGGTCTGGCCCAATAAGTGTGCTGAATTGAGCCCAGGAGCCCACTTTATTATTTGCATTAGGTCCCAGGTCTGGCCCAATAAGTGTGCTGAATTGAGCCCAGGAGCCTACTAGGGTTTTACAACCCTAGGTCAATAAATAGACCTCTCACTCTCTGAAACCTAAGCCACTTCATAACACAATTTGAAAAACCCTAGATCTAGAGAGTGAGATAGGGGGCGCCGATTTCAGAGAAAGAAAGGAGGAGAATTTTTGAATTCTGGTCCTGCTCAAGCCACAGATCTACGGAGTCCTCACCAGTAGTAGATCTGATCAGCACCAGGACACAGATCTGAAGATTTAATCTGGAGAACAACAGATCTCTTCTTCCCTTTTTCTTTATTTTCGTTTTTCTCTAGAAATTAGTATTCTAATTTCTGTTTCCGCAGAGAAATCGAATTGCGTGGTTGAATTGAAGTTTGGAATTCAAACGCAAAAGATCGGTACAGAGACGACGGAATTACGGTAATCTCTCAATCCACAAATATGCATTAAATTCATAGGAGCATGCTAGGCTTTTGTGAATTTGAATTATGTGCAATATCCATAAATCGATCTGGTTCAAATTGGTTTTTGGTGATTCGGTTCACGGTAAAAACCCTACAATTGGTATCAGAGCCAGGTTTTCTAATTTATGGCTCTGTTGTTCATAATCAAATTCAATATGCATGTATCAATTTATTATTTTGTGGATTTGATTTTTGTTCCTCGTGGCAACCCGTGTAATTCAGCCCGCGGTGGTTTATCCGTGTAGGGCTGAATTAATTTTGTAAAATCACGAGAAAATCCATGATTAGTGTAGATTTGAAAGATTGTAATAGAATAGTTTTCTGTAATTTTTCAAATTTTGTTATTGGACGGGTCGAGGACGAAGAACGAAGACAGAGCCGACGCAGGGTCGGCGGAGCACGACGGCGGGTGAAGGCGGCGCGGCACGGCAGGGCGCGCGCTGCGCGCGCGAGGCTGGGACGGAGCCCACTGGGCGAGTGCATGCGGCGGCGTTGGGTCCAGCAGCGGCGGGTGGCGGTCGGTCGGCGACGGCTGTGGCTGTCATCGGCTGCTGTCCTGTCGCGGTGGCTCGTGTTTTGGTGGTTTGTGCAATCCTGTGTAAACCCTAGGGTTTGCATTAGGGTTACGGCAAATCATCAAATCACAAAGGCCTAAATCCCAAAAGATTTGGAGGCCCTTGAAGATTTGAAAAGATTTGGATTTATCCAAAATTAGATTCTAATTCAAATTGTAATAGATAGAATTTATTTTTCTATTTTAGGGCCACGAGGAATTTTTGTTTGCCTTAATTGTCCTTGTATGATATGTGATTTATTTATGTGCACAATTAAGCATGTGTAGATAATAGGAAAAGCATGATTTATCGCTTTTATTATTTACAGCTTTCCAAGCATGTTTATGTGATTAATTTCTTGTTGGATTTTATTTTGGGAATTTTTGAACTTGTATTATTACATGCAAAAATTTGGAAAATATAATGACAAAGAAATTATGTGTGCGCATAAAGAAACCTTTTAAAGAAAAATACTAAGCATATTTTCTTAATTAAAAATCAATAGACCTCCACAAAGCGGTCCTAGGCTGTAAGTGCATCTCTCGTTCTAGTAAACGTCTACGAGTGTAGCTTGCTAGTTCCTAGAGGTACATGGGTATGGTTGTTGGGATTTCTAGACAAACAATTTAAATCATGTGAATAGTGGGAGGGTTTTGCGTAAACGTCTACGAGTTTAGCTTGCGTAGATCTCTTTCACAAGTATTCTAGGATTGATTTAAATTATAGATAACAAAAGCTTTAAAGGCTGTGCGGTATGGTTACGTGCCATGCTAAACTGTCTCTTTTGGCCAGAGTTAAATTTGTGGTTAATTGCTTAGAAGCATCTTAGAATATAATGCAAGAATTGCATCCCTGTTCTTGAGAGATAGCTTGGTCTAAGGTTTTCACTAATTATTAATTTCTAGTGTCAAAAGCATCCTGACATGGTAGTGAAATTAAATGGATTGAGGCTTAAAACCTGCAGTTCTGGTTGAGGGTGACATCGTAAACGTCTACGAGTGTAGCTTGCGGTGGGAACTCTTGGGCAATTAGTGGAAAACATTTGTATTTGATTTATTAAAAGGTTTTCAATGCATTTGTTTTCGAAGTTCTACATGTATGTTCTTATTTAAGATTCTTTATTGTTTCAGATATGTCTATGTCTACTGTCGATCATATACTTGCTCTCAATCCTCTAACTGGTCCAAACTTCCATGAATGGAGATACTGCATTGAGTATATCCTCCTGACTAAACAACACATGTTTGTTCTTACTATGATGCCACTTGCCCCACGTTACCATAAAGTCTCTAGACGTGAGAAAGAGTACTATGACAGATGGGTGGCATCTGAGGATTTTACTTACAAGTTAATCTTAGATAACCTGTCTAGAGAACTCAAGCTCAAGTACATGGGCTATTGTAGCTCTGTTGCGATTTGGATGGACTTAGTGGCCACGTTTGGTGAAGTGGAACGAACTATCAACTGTGATCTCGTAAAAGACCTAGTCTGTAAGAGAATGGTTGATGACAGTTCGGTGACACTGCATGTGGTGATGATGGATAACACGTAGAGGTGGATGTATATCAGATCGGGCCAAGATTGATATAATCCTGAACTCCTTACCACTTTCATTCTATGGCTTCAAGATGGATGTAGCTAAGAGAAGTGAGTACTCCTTCCAAGAGTTGCTCACTGATCTCATAGTAGGACAGTCCTTCGTACCTTCATGGGAGTCTGAGTTATCAGATCTTGAGCACAGCTTGGGTACATTGAAAGATGTGGTTCATACTGTGTGCAAGAACATGATTGATCGCAGATCACGTGAGAGGAGGTCAAATGAAATGAAAAGGGTTGGTGTCACTTCAAGTAAGAGCGCATGCGGAAGCATGGGATAATGTACGTCATTTGCATTTGTAACAAAAACATGTTTAGCATCGGTTTCTACTCATTCGTGGGTAGTGGATACTAGAGCTACTGATCATGTTTGTTACATTTTGCAGGTTCACACCGATGAGGGTGCTGAAGAATGACGAGGTTACCATCTCGATGGGGAATGCAACACAAGTGAGTGCAGCTGCCATTGGAGATTTCACCTTGTACTTTGATGATTCTGTTTTATCTTTGAGAGACGTTTTGTACGTGCCGAATTTTCGGCAAAACCTTATTTCAGTTTCCAAACTTTATGTTGATGGATATTCAGTTATTTTTTATAGTGGTGTTTCTATCATTGGTAATAACGGTGTTATCTGTCGTGGAATGCTGAATAATTCTCTCTATGTTGTTAACTGTAATCATAAAACTTCCGCAAGTATTGCATGTAATTCATCCGTAATTGATAATCCTAGAAAGAGAAAACTTACTTCTTCTGATGAGGATCTTACATATCTCTGGCACTTGAGACTGGGTCACATCAGCTTGAAGCGGATTCTAAGACTTGCAGATGACGGTACATTGGACCTAGTCTGGGCTGTACCTTATCAAGTCTGCGAATCCTGCATCGAGGGAAAGATGTCAACTAGGCCTTTCAAGGCTAGTCAGTCTCGAGCAGAGGAAGCGTTGGAATTGATCCATTCTGACTTATGTGGACCGATGTCCACGCAGGCTCGTGGAGGGTACGAGTATTTCATCACTTTCATTGACGATTACTCAAGGTACGGATACGTTTACCTGCTTCGCTACGAGTCTGAATGCTTTGAGAAATCCAAAGAGTTCAAGGGTGAGGTAGAAAAGAAGGTCGGGAAAACTATCAAGTCGCTGCGATTTGGTGGCAAATACCTCGGTAACGAGTTCCTGCAATATTTGTCAGAAAATGGGATTACATCCCAGTGGACTGCACCGGATACTCCCTAGCAAAACGGTGTAGCTGAAAGAAGAAATAGGACTCTTCTAGAGATGGTAAGATCAATGATGAGTTATACAAACTTACCAATTTCGTTTTGGGGCTACGCATTGGAAACAACAGCTTACGTGCTTAATGTGGTGCCTTCTAAATCAGTTCCTAAGACGCCTTCTGAGCTCTTCCTTGGTCGCAAACCTAGTTTGTGCAAGTTTAGAGTATGGGGTAGTCCGGGACACGCACTGTCGAAGGAACCTGATAAGTTAGAAAGCAGGTCAAAAGTAATGCTGTCCATAGGGTATCCCAGGCAAACGAAAGGTGGTTACTTTTACTGTCCTGAGAGTCAAAGAGTCGTTGTTAGCACCAACGCTAGATTCTTGGAGGACGAGTATGTGAGTAATCACAGGTCAAGGAGTGATATTGTTCTTCAAGAAATTGGGAACGAGAATGCAATTCCAAGGGAAGGGGAACGTGTAGATGTGGGTGCACTTGTGAGAGGGATAGCACCACATACACGTTTTTCAGTGCAAGGTGAAGAACCACAAGTTACTGCACCTACTACTGACATGGCACCGATGCCTCGTCGTAGTGGGAGAGTTATTTTCCAGCCGGAAAGATACATGTTCGTGGGTGAGTCTTCGGACTTGAGCCCGGAAGACGGACATGAGTACTCTGACCCACTGACTTATAAAGAGGCAGTGCAGGACAAGGATGTCATTGTCCTATGACGAAACCTTTTCACCCGTAGCCATGCTCAAATCCATCCAGATACTCCTTGCCATAGCTGCGCATATGGACCTCGAGATATGGCAGATGGATGTCAAAACCGCTTTTCTAAACGGTTACCTTGAAGAAGGCAGAGACATCCATATGCAGCAACCCAAGGGTTACATAAGCAAGGGCGAAGAACATCTTGTCTGGAAGCTTAGGAAGTCCTTGTATGGACTTAAGCAAGCTTCAAGGTCGTGGAACTTACGTTTCAACGATGTGATTAAATCCTATGGATTTGCACTGTTGGAAAATGAAAGTTGTGTTTGCCGACTTTGTGTCAGTGGGAGCGTGGTCTTCCTTGCACTTTACGTTGATGACATACTCCTATTTGGAAACAACGAGGGAGTGATGTCGGAAATCAAGGCTTGGTTATCCGAACAGTTCCAAATGAAGGATCTGGGAGAAGCTGGCTACATTCTTGGGATTAAGGTCTTACGAGATCGTAAGAGAAGAATGTTGAGCTTATCCCAGGCATCCTATGTGGATACTGTGATAGCCCGGTTCAGCATGCAACTCGCCAAGAAAGGTTTGCTACCTTTCAAACATGGCGTTCATCTTTCTAGTGGGCAGTGTCCTCAGACACAGCGGGAGAAAGACGAGATGAGTCTTGTACCATACGCTTCGGCGGTGGGTAGTCTCATGTATGCGATGCTGTACCAGGTCAGATATCTGTTATGCCGTTGGCATGGTAGCAAGATATCAGTCTAACCCTGGACAGGCGCACTGGACTGCTGTAAAGCATATCCTCAAGTATTTGAAATGAACTAGGAATTTCTGCCTAGTTTATCAAAGTGAGGATTTGTGCCCTGTGGGTTATACAGACTCGGATTTCCAAGGGGACCAGGATGAGAAGAAACCGACCTCAGGATATGTGTTTACCCCGGGAGGTGGAGCTGTATCTTGGAGGAGCTTAAAGCAGAAATGCATTGCTGACTCCACCATGAAGGCGGAATATGTCGCCGCCTCTGACGCCTCGAAAGAGGGGGTGTGGCTCTGGAACTACCTTTTAGAGTTGGGCGTGATCCCGAGTTTGCCAAGGAGTATCACAATTTATTGTGACAACTCTGGTGCAGTGGCAAACTCAAAGGAACTGCGGTCTCACAGGGCAAGCAAACACATAGAGAGAAAGTACCATATCATACGAGAAATCGTATCGAGGGGCGATGTGCTGATTAAGAAGATTGACACTGCTGACAATCTTGCTTATCTATTTACAAAGAGCTTGCCGCAAAAAGTTTACGAAAGACATATTCGTGAGCTAGGTCTGAGGTGGATGCCGACCACTGATAGTGGTTAAAGAGACAGCAGACTAGATAGACGGACTGTATACTCTGTAATAGCTTAGTTATGCTTTGAGTATAAGTGGGTGATTGATGGGTTTTGTATACTGAAAGCATTTATTATAATGAGTATACAACGGTTTATTTCTCCTATCTGTTAACAATCTTACATGTATGAACAATGGTATCCTCTTGTCTCACCGATAGGGACGATCATACGGCGTGTTGTAGATCGCAGAAGACAGTATGATCACTTGACCTAGTGAGACATAAACCTGATCACAACCGAGACAACGTATGAGGATACGTCTGTCCAGATGGCTGCGGAATTGTCGGAATAAGTAGTCTGTCTTGGTTACTTGACATGCTGGTTGATCACTGCTACCCTTTCGTTTCCTCGCTCCCACTCAATGGCAGCTGCTTCCTCTTCTTCAGACTCATCCTCTTCTTCAGTAGTGGAGATTCGATTGCACTCCGCCTTCTTCTTGTTCTTGTCGATCACAAAGGTGATCCTCTCGTCGTTCGCTCGGAGTGTGATCTCGCCGCCTCGACAGTCAATGAGAGCAGCGCTAGTGTCGAGAAATTCACGCCCCAAGAGCATGGACATGTTCTCGTCCTCCTTCATCTCGTGCACCACAAAATCTGCAGGAAAAATGAGATGGCCCACACGAATGAGTACATCCTCTAGTATACCTTTTGGGCGGGACATAGACCGGTCCGCCATCTGCAGGGTGATTGTCGTGGGCCTCATCTCTCCGATGTTGAGACGTTTGTAGATGGAGTACGACATCAGGTTGATACTGGCCCCAGTATCGCAAAGTACTCTCTCTAACGTGTGTCCCCCAATCTCAACCGGAATAGAGAAGCATCCAGGATCGCTTCTCTTGATGGGTACCTGCTTTTGAAGTAGCAGGCTGCACTGCTCGTGGATCTTCACCGTCTCGTTCTCCACGAATTGCTTCTTTCCACTCATCAGTTTCCGTTTCATGTACCCCAGGATTTCCTTCAGTGCTTCGATCAGCGGAATGTTGATGCTGACCTTCTTTAGATTCTCCACAAATCTGGAGAATTTCTCGTCCTCTTTCTGCTTTGCAAACCGCTGTGGGAAAGGCAAATGAGGGAGCTGATCTTCAGACTGCTTCAACTTCGTCCCTGGAGCAGACTTTGACGTCGATCGACGTAGGGTAGCATCGATCGACGGGCCTCTGTCTTCTGCATCGATCGACGAGGCAGGTCTGTCGATCGACGTGGATTCGTCTCCCGCACAGTTTTGCCCCTTTTTCGCCTCCAGAATCGTTCGTAGCCATCTCGGGACCCTTGTAGCTCGTCCCAGACCTCAGAGTAATGGCTTTGACTGGCTTTTCCTTTGCGGGGTTCACCTCTATCATACTTGGCAACTGTCTAGGCTTGTGTTGATTGCCGAGTGTGGTGGCAATCTGGCTCAATTGTGTGTCCATCATCTGAAGATGTTTCGTCATCAGCTGCATGTGGTTGGACATTCCCTTCACCTCGGTTTCTACTTTCCCAAACCGGTTATCCGAGCTCTTGATGAATTTCTCGAGCGTCTCCTCTAGAACGGATTTCTTCCTTTCCACGATCTCTCCTCCAGTACCTGCATCAAAACCAGGCGGAGGGTGTTCTGCAGCAGAAGGGTTAGCATAGGAAAAAAACCAGGGTGAGATCGCCCATGGTTGTACTGATACCCTTGATTGCCTCGGTAGTTATTATGATAACCACCGCCAACGTAGTTCACCTCCGTACCGGCAGTTCCAGATGAACTGCTTGCACCCCTGTTGATGTAGTCAGCATCTACGGGTACAATGGCCATGCTTGGCTCTGCAACAGCTGCAACTTGTGATGTGCCCAAATTTTCAATCTCCTCCCGGAGCTTTTTCACCTCAGCGACCACGTCGAATTCTGGCTTTGTCTCGACTGGTTTGACTGGTAGCTGCCTATCAGTTGGCCATTGGTGGTTATTCAGCGCCATATCAGCCAGCAACCTCATACTCTCTGCACCACTCTTCTTCATCAATATTCCTCCGGCAGATGCATCAACCAGCTCCTTCATGTGAGGGTTCAGTCCCTCATAAAAATGACACACTTGCATCTCCAGATCGATGCCATGTCCACGACAGAGTCGAAGAAGCTCTTTGTATCTCTTCCAGGCCTCGTAGAGTGACTCATCATACATCTGCTTGAAAGTAGTAATGGCAACTTTCCTCTTCAGCAGCAGGCTCGGTGGGAAGTAGTTGGTAAGGAACTCTGCTCGAAGCTCCTCCCATGTCCCGATTTGACTCTTATCCAGTCCAGCAAACCAAGACCGTGCTTCGTCTCTGAGTGAGAACGAGAACAGTCTCATCCTGATCACATCTTGGGTTACTCCGTTCTGCTTCACAGTGTTACACACCTCAATGAATTGGTTGAGGTGGGTGTAAGGATCTTCTACAGCTCTTCCCCCAAACTGGTTTTGCTGCACCATCTGAATAAGGCTTGTGCGTAACTCAAAGTTGTTGGCATCAATGCCAACTCTGAATCCGGCCTCTGCTTGCTGTGGAAGAAATCGATCCAAGATGGACCTTTGCAGAACCACAATCTGCCTATTGTTCAACTCTGCCAATCTTGCAGCTTGCTCCGCCTGAGCAGCCTGGGCTGCTTGAAGTTGTACTCTCAGCTGCTGCACTTCATTCACAAACTGCCTCTGCTCCTCGGGAGTCATATTTTGCAGAGGTGCTTCAGGATTCTCAGCCATCTCTCGCTGTTTGACTTTTCCTTTCTTCTTGATTTTCCTGCAGGTTGCTTCAATTTCAGGGACAAAAGCCTCGAGTGTTTTTCCTTTGGCTCGTGTGTTCATGCACCTGCACAGAAAACAGGTAAAATCAGTTCGGCGTCGATTGACGTGGATTCACGTCGATCGCCGCAAAAGAGTGGTCACGTCGATCGACGAAAGGCTTCCGTCGATCGACGCTGCAAAAAATGATCGACGTCGATCGACGCTAGATGGCGTCGATCAACGCGGGACACAGACTCGAAAACTCACACA
>JAPKLW010005799.1:0-19469 GCA_026898455.1 Plectranthus barbatus | reverse complement strand
CGGAATATGTTCAGCAGCAAGACGTTTGTACAGGATCCTATCTTTCATGATTTGAGCCAGACGCCTCTGTTCCTTTGAGTGGCCGGCTAGGGATTTCTTCTTTGCCATCATGACAAGCTGACCATATGATATAGAATCATCAATATCTTCCTTCTTTAGGATCCCAGTGAACCCAGGTGCATGTCGCAGATGTAAGGGTTTTTCAGAATTTGGTGGAAAATTGAATGGACGAGGTTCATTGGATTCAGGGTGATGGTCTTGACTAGTAGATTTCTGGGAAGATGAGGCTTGGGAGTCTGTGGCCATGTTTGCGAGGGAAAGTCTGGAGTAATTTCAAATTTTGTGGAGACTTTTGGTTTGGGGATTTTTTATTTTTGAACGATGAGAAGAAAATGAACAGTGATCAGAGCGAAGGTAGGGTTAGTTTGAATGTGAGATCTAACGATTGAGGGAAAATTTTCGGAAAGTTAGATCGACGGTTCAGAAAAAACGATTCTTTCCATATGGCTTCCCATGCTCCGATACACACTCAAGTGTTTCTATCGTGGCGTCTCCTCAGTTGGTGCCGCCGTTTGCAAGCATTAATTACGCCTGATCGGGTCCCATCAAGTTTGAATTTTGAGTCATCCTGCCTCGATTTTGGGATAGGTTATTGCTTAGCATCCGTTCTAGAATGCTAATAGAAGATGATCCCTTTCAGCTTTCTGAATTTCAGCAACTTTCCGAAGAACTGCTGAGTCAGAGAGAGCTTAAAATAATAATATGATGATGCAATCCTCGAACTTTTCAATATTCCTTGCTCCCTATTGCTGGAAAAATGATTTGACTTCCCATGCATACACGTCGATTCCTTTATTGGCGACGTTTCGTATTCCAAGGGATGAGTCATTGCGATTTTCAGACATATTTTTCTCTTTCTTCTCATTATAAATGAGAAATCCTCTTTAAATACCGGAGTTTGAGTTTATCCAACCATCTCATCGTTCCTTCTTCCCTGATTCTCTCTTTTAATCTTCTTCTCCTTCAAGAAAATTGAGTCCTTTCCTTAAGTTATGGAGTCTCCTCCTCGAGTCATAGATATCCGACGTAATCTGATCCTTGATGAGCCGGGTCTGGAAAGGTACTACATAGACGAGTGTGATGTGCCCGTGAAGGTCATATCTACATTGCAGTGGGGAGGGCTTTCGCAATTTCTGTGTGCTACTCCTCACCGTTTCCAGGAGGAAGTGTTGAGGGATTTCCTTAGTGAGTGCCATGGGGTCCAGGCTCAATCTATGGGGTGTTCCATAACAAGCTTGTTCATTGGACCCCTGACACCTTTGCGGTTGATTTCGGGCTTCCTCGAGGTCCGTTGTCTGTGGAGGACTATCTTTCAGAGGAGGTGGCTCCATAATGGCTGGCATGGGAGAAGTGGCGTCATTCTCCTCGTTTTGATTTCAGCCCTGACATCCCTGCTTCGGGCCTTAGGACACCATATTGGGTCCTATTTCGCATTGCCCATGAAATCCTTCTTGGAGAGGAACCTTATGACCTCTGTTTCTCAAGACCTGTTTGGCAGTTGATGATGGCCATGGACGATGCTGCTTCCGTTGACTGGGCCGGATACATTTTCAAGAACTTCTGGGAAGCTGTCAAGCTTCATCTGTTCGTGCCTCTGCGGAATGGGATGCAGCTCAGCTGGTTGATGGAGAAGTACTTTCAAGAGATTGCTGACGGTCCATCCAACCTTCAAGGGGCTGATTTCTATCCCTATAAGTCTGTGTCGCATTTTTAGATGAATTCCATAATAACTCTTGTATTTCCTTTTGTATTCTGGTCAAGGATGTCGTCGTTTCCTTTTGTAGTGAGGACATATTCCTCGTTTGAAGATGAATGTATGAATGTTTTGTTCTCTTGTTGTTTGTCTATCGATACAGAGTATAGATGTCATCTGCATCTTTCATACCTTGCTGAGCAAAATCAATTTATCTCCTAAGCATTGATAGGATCATCTCCGTCGGGAGTGGCATTAGAAATCCCACGAAAACCAGAAAGAATGAGAGTAATATCTCATTCATCCACAGCAATATCTAGTTCCATCATACCCAATTTGATGCATAATTCTTTGAATCTTACCTCTGCAAGAGGCTTAGTGAAGATATCTGCTATTTGATCCTCAGTACATATTCGCTGAATATCAATGTCCTTCTTTTCTTGATGATCACGAATAAAATGATGTCGGATGTCAATGTGTTTTGTCCTGGAATGATGTACTGGGTTCTTTGTGATGCACATAGCACTATTGTTGTCACAATAGATTGGCACGCATTCAGGTGAGATGTCATAATCTTGGAGTTGTTGTCGGATCCACAGAATTTGCTGACAGCAACTAGCAGCCGCTACATACTCTGCTTCGGTGGTTGAGGTTGCTACCGAGTGTTGCTTTTTGCTGAACCAGCTAATCAATTTGTGACCAAGGAATTGACATGTACCACTGGTGCTTTTCCTGTCGATTTTGCATCCTCCAAAATCCGAATCTGAATATCCACTTAGAGCTAGACTGTCAGCTCTTGGATACAAAATCCCTAAGCCTTCTGTGCACTTTAAGTAACAGATGATTCTCTTTGCTGTATCAAGATGTGTCTTGTTTGGTTGAGATTGATATCTAGCACAGAGTCCCACAGCATATGATATATCGGGTCTGCTGGCAGTAAGATATAGCAGAGATCCGATGATTCCTCGATATAAAGTAGGATTGACTGCATCTCCATCTTTTTCAAGATCTGCTAAACACGCATTGCTGATGGGAATCCTTAAGCTCTTGGATTTCTCTGGGCAGTATTTAGCAATGAGATCTCGCGTATATTTCTTTTGATGAATGAATATTCCTTCACTTGATTGGTGAACTTGAAGTCCGAGAAAATAGGACATTCTTCCCATCATACTCATTTGAAAATTACTCATCATTAGCTTTGAGAATTTGTCACAGAGAGCTTGATTCTTTGAGCCAAAGATGATGTCATCAACATAGATCTGTACGAGTAGAATGCTTCCTTCGTCCTTAATTCGAAAGAGAGTTTGATCAATCCTTCCCTTTTTGAAGCCATTGTCGAGTAGAAACTTAGATAAAGTTCCATACCAAGCTCGAGGCGCTTGCTTTAGTTCGTACAAGGCTTTTCTTAGTTTATAGACCTAATTTCCATTCTCAAAACCCGGAGGTTGCTCAACATAGACTTCTTCCTTGAGTTCGCCATTTAGGAATGCACTTTTAACGTCCATTTGCATGACCGATAATTCATGATGCGCTGCATAAGCGAGAAATAATCTGATTGCTTCTAGCCTTGCTACAGCTGCAAATGTCTTATCATAGTCGATGCCTTCACATTGTTTGTACCCCTTGGCTACAAGGCGTGCTTTATTTCACACCACCAAGCCTGATTCATTCTTCTTGTTTTTGAAAACCCATTTGGTGCCTATGACATTCTGGTGTTGCGGTCTATCCACCAGATCCCATACGTGGTTGCGAGAAAATTCAGCAAGCTCCTCTTGCATAGCGTTTACCCAGTCTGGATCACGTAGTGCCTCCTCAACTTTAGTTGGTTCTTCACTTGATAGGTAACATGAAAACATTGCAGATCCTTGTCTGGTCAAGATGGGGTCATTGATATCTCCAAGAACATCTTCTAGTGGATGTGCACGTAGCCATGCTGGTCTGATTGGTTCTCCAGCAGTTCTTCATCTTCTGAGATTATCTGTCTGTTCTGCATTGACCACTTCATGCTCAGTATCTTGTGTGTTAGGATTTTGATTTTCAATAGGAGGTATTTCTTCAGCAGATTGTCCGTCTGTTATAGGAATATCATGGTCTGGATCTTCTCTTCCCGTGGAATTTTCAGCATTAAGTGCCTCAGCAGCTGGTATCTCAGCAACTGGTATCTCAGCAGCTCCTCTGCCAAGATCTTCAGCAGCATTGACTTCCTCAGCAACACGGATAGGATTGGAGTTTTCCTCGTCTGAATCATCTAGCGAATTAGAAATATCCTTTTGGGGGTTGGCCTCAGCATGAACGCTAGCATCACTGGCCTGGTCTCCTGGTGTTGTCCAATCAGGATTACATTCATTCATAGACTTAGTCGAGTCAAATCGTAAATGTTTATGACAATTTAAGATCGATTGACCATTGACATCATTAGTCTCATGATTGTTATCCTTTGTCTCATTGACAGCTCTGCGTACTAAAGTAGATTCATCAAAAATAACATTGCATGTTATTTCCACAATCCCAGTAGTCTTGTTTAACACTCTGTATCCTTTGTGGGTGGGGTGACCATATCCGAGAAGTACACCCTCATCCGGGTTAGGCGAAAAAGTGTTAAGTTTAGACTTTCCGTTATTATGGATATAACATGTTGCACCAAAGGCACATAGATAATCTAAATTAGGCTTACGACCGTTATATACTTCATAAGGAGTTTTGTTGAATCGGCCGTTGATAGAGCTCCTGTTCTGCGTGTAGCATGCAGTCATCACTGCTTCGCCACAATATCTAGCAGGTAAGTCAGCATCGGCTAGCATAGATCGCACTGCTTCTTTCAGAGTTCGATTCCTCCTTTTTGCTAGACCGTTCTGCTGTGGGGTCCTAGCAGTGGATCTCTCATGACTTATACCGGCTTCTGCGCAAAAATCCATGAGAATGCCGTTGCAGAATTTTGTTCCATTGTCAGATCGAATCCTTTTCACTGTAACTTCTTTGCTATTTTGCTCCTTGATGATCAACTCGGGTAGAGTAATCTTGACCTCATCTTTAGTCTTCAGCAAGCGAACCCATGTATACCTGGAATAATCATCAACTATTACAAGGGTATATATTCTTTTACTTACCGAGGGTGGAGTGACAGGTCCGAATAGGTCCATGTGCAATAATTCAAGGATTCTGCTTGATGTATTCTTCTCTTGGTTTGAGTGAAATGACGCTCTGGTCTGCTTTCCTTGTTGGCATGCCTTGCAAATGCCTTCCTTACGAAACGTGATGTTTTGAGGCAAACCTGTAACAAGATCATTTATAGCAATATGGTTGATGGTTTTGAAATTTAAATGATTTAACCTCTTATGCCATAACCAAGTGGTTTCCTCTTTATTCAGTGCTAGAAAGCATGAATGTTGTTGACCACTTTGCCAATCAACCACATAAAGTCAGCCTTTCCGAATTCCTCTCAGCTTTACTTCTCCTGTCACATTGTCAGCTATAGAACATCCTGTATGAATAAAAGATACTGTGTACCCGTTTTCGCATAGTTGACTAATGCTTAGCAGGTTGTGCTTGAGATTGGATACGAGAGCAACATTCACTATTCTTAGTCCATTCCGCTCTATGCATCCTCTGCCAAGCACTCTTCCTTTGCTGTTGTCACCAAATACAACAGATGGACCATACGATTTTTGAATGTCTGAGAACAATTCTTCATCTCCTGTCATGTGCGCAGAACAACCACTGTCCAGGATCCACTCATTTGACATGCTTGATGTCTTAGCACTTGAATCATGTTCCTGCAAGGACAATTAAGTTGATTTAGGTCCCCGTTTTGAGTCGGGTCCTGGAGGATTAGCTTGAGTCATTGTCCCTTTTGGGACCCACATTTTGATAATTGACAAAGATTTTTCTTTGAGATCTATTTTGCTGATTTCTTCAACTCTTTTATGTGCATATGTATGTGGTTGTGCGTTGTGCTCTTTTACCTTCATTGTCCTTTGATGATATATGTATCTGGACTCGGGTCTCACATAGGTGTTTCTCCTATGTGGTGTGTTGTGATAATATTGGGGTTTCATTGATCAATTCTTAATGTCTCTACCCCGAGAAAGGATAGGATTTGGCTTCCTAGCATTTGAAACAGGATGCTCAGCCTTTGTCCTTGAGTTTGCTAAAAAGTTTTGCTTATCTGACTTCAAATGTAAGTTTTGATGCCGTTCAGCATCTCTTATGAACCTCTGCTGAAATTATACATTCTGCTTAACCTTTTGCTGAGGTCTAGCATAGTGCTTAACACTCCGCTTGGGTTCAGCAGACTGTTTGATATTCTCCTGAGCGATCAGACTAGCATTTGAGGATTCAACAACTAATATACCCTTCTCTTTAATGTTATCAAATATTTTTCCGCCAGAGACAAAAATAATATTTTTCTTTTGCCTCGAAGTATTATTTTCGTCATTGCAACTATGCCCAATTCCAGATCGGTCACCGTGACGTTTCTGTCGGCTTATCAGGTTATCCAAAATATCCTGACTTGTCATGTATGCGCAGACACACTTCTCATTGGCTTTGTTTTTCAATATCGTATTCTCCCTTTCAAGATTCTTAAAACTTTCAAGGAGTTCAGAAGATTCAGTTCTAAGTCTTGATAGTTCCTCACTATCAGACCTTAGTCTTTCGACTTCATTGGTCAGACTTAGGATTTTTTGTTTAAGAGAGGAATTATCTTTCATAATAGCATCTTTCAAGGTGTATACCTTAGAAAGTTCTAAAGAGAGTTTGGTAAGATAATCTTCCTCAGAATCTTGGAGGAAATCCTCTGATTCAGATATATGTGCTAAGCATAAAGTGTTTGTTATAAGTGTTACCTCCTGATTGTCGACTGCTAAGGCCGATTCAAAGGATTGCTCAGCATCAGCGAGTGGTTCACCATCTTCAACGATTTTTGCCATAAAGACCATTAGGGCTTCTTCTTCCTTATCAGTGGGATAATATTCCTCCTCATTGTCGGGAATATCTGGAACTTCTGTCCTTGTTAGCAACGGCTTCGTTACAGCTCGTACTGCTCGTCTTTCAACGGCTTCGTTACAGCTTCGTTACAGCTCGTACTGCTTCGTTTCCCCTTTGTCATATGTCTTGCCGACATTTTTGAGTTCTGCGATGATAGTGTTGAACCTCTCTTCCATCTCCTGAATGGTTTCTCCTGGAATCATGGCGAAGGATTCATACTTGTCAACAGCGACTTGTAGCTTGTTTCGCTTCATCTGTTCCGTTTCCTGAGAGACTTCACACACATAATCCCACATCTCTTTTGGGGTGTCATAATCTAGAGCTTTGTTGGACATTAATGGGGGTAGAAATTCCATAATTAGCTTCATGGCGATAAACTCCAGCTGGCCACTCTTTTTGTCTTCAAGAGTCCATTCCTCGTAAGGTTTACTCACCATCTCAGGTCTGGGTTGACCACTAGCGGGTCCAGGGGGTGCGGTGTTGACCTTCATGATTTCAATAGGTCCAATCGTTAGGATGTCCCTCATCTCTGGGTGTATGCTCTGCAGCTGGATCATGGCCTTCTTTTTCCATGTTTCAAATCCATCCTTGTTATACTTCGGGAGAGCGTGATTAGACATCGTCGTTACCTGAGCTGTGTAAAATACCAATACAAGAGACGCAAGGATAGACTAGGATCTAGGTCCTAAGTGACTCAGAAGAAGTCGGTTTTTCAACCTCCTGCTCTGATACCACTTGTTGGTCCCTTATGATCAGAGTCGTCGTGGTTACAATAAAGTACACACACGAAGTGCAGCGGAATAGATAACGTTTTCTTGTATTTAGATTATTTTCAACTTCGTTTTTGGCTAAGGTTTTCTTAAGTTACCTTTTCAATTATACACTAGTAACGTGGTTACTAGGTTTTAAAACTTAGTAGCTCGAGAAGCAGTAATGACAAGACAACTTACAATTTATAGTGGTTCGATCAAATGATCGACGTCCACTCCTTAGCCGAATCGCTAAGAATTTTGTTAGAAAGTATACGGTGTACAAAGAGTTGCCTCTCCTGTCAAGCAATCAGCCTCCTGAAGATCTGTCTGCTTTACGGCTATCTTCCAATACTCCGAACTTTCCTGGTGTAGCTCCGGCTGAGTCAAGGGCGCACCTTCGTAAAACTCGCTTTCACCACTTTCTTTGGAGAAGTTTAAAGTTCCCTCCGAACTATGTGGGTGATTGGCTTCAGTGCCCGCCTTAATCAATTTCTTTACAAGAAATTGACTGCTGGATGCTTTCCTTAAATGGAAAGTGATCCCAATGATTGAAGATTCTTGAACCAGTTCAAGAATCACTCAGACGAATGTCAGACGTAGTGAGACACTCGGAGTGTTGAAGGCCTTTGAATATCTCTGGATTGTGCCTTTCAACTGGACTGCTCTCTTGCCTTTTTGTTTTTTAGATTCTTACGTATATCGTGTTTCTGGTTAGAGAGTGAGCAGCACGTGCATTTTCTTTTGACTTCCCTTTTATAATAATGATCTTGAAGTTTGAGTCGATAGATCCGTTTAGACACAACGGATCTTTCTCCTTAAATGCGGGTAGCTAATTATTGATTTTCCTGCTTTCTGACAGGCTTTTCCGTCCTACTTCTGACAAGGCTAATTGTCGCGCGTTGGTCAGAATGGCGGTGTAGCAGTCCTTCTGTTTTTGCTTTGTTGAGCTTCTGCTGGTACGGGGTGCTGGATCTCTTTCAGCATGCTTTTGATCTCCTTGCACAGCGAGTGCTTTGTCTGCTACTCTTATTTGATTTGCTAGCATCTTCAGCAGTCAGGGATCTGTTTGTCAAATAATACGCACAGCCTTCAGCATTGTTCGATGTTTGCTGAGATATTTCAATTGGCCTATTCTATTACAACACGATGTTTTAACCTATACAGGACATTACATCGGATGCTAAGCTATGCTAAGGTTCAGCAATGATCGACCGTCTACTAAGGTTTGATCCAACAAAACCTTTTACAATAAGAACCTAAGGGTAATTTACAAGTATTTTCCCAACAATTTCCCCCTTTTTGGTGCGATCAAAGCTTATAACGGATTGCTGAGACTTAGCTTAATTTAAAAACAAAATTGCAATCAAGGCATTCAGCAACCATTTAAGAAATCTTCCGTTGAGTACACCGAGAGTGTATATCAACTATTGTTCAAAGTTCAGAGAGAAAAAAAAATAATTATGAAAACCAAAAAGAAGGTTTAGAGAAAGACCTTAATTTTGAGCATCTGGTGGAAGGTTTTGGCTTCTCAAGAGATTCAACTTTCTTCATTGTCATGGCCATTAGTTTCTCCATCTGTTCAATCCATGCCCGTTGTTCTTCTCTTTGTTGTTCTGCTAGCATCATTCTTCGTTCCATCATTGTTCGTTCGAATTCTTTTTCTTTCAGTATCAGCTCGGCTTCCTCTGCTTTTATCCTTGCTTGTTCAGCAATCCTTCTTTCTTCCCCCTCTTTGAGAGCATCCAAAATAGAGGTGGTGAAAGACTTGTGGGGGTCAAGATTGTCGTGGAGAGTCATCACATTTGATTGTACCGTAGACACGATTTCTTCGACATGTGTGATCTTGGTAGTGACTTGTCCAACTTGTTGCTGAACTTCTGAGACAGAGGTTTTTACGCCAGAGATTGCTCCGCGGACATCAGCAACCTCTTTCATGACTTCTTCATTGAATCTGGCTTGCTGGATATCGCGTTGATGCAGGGCGTTGTTAAGAATGTTGACAAAAGATTGGAAGCTTACTTGGACTGGTTCAGCGTCGATGGGTTTGTCAGAGAGAACTATTTCAGTACCGCCTGCTAATGTAGTGGCTGCACCATCTTCGCTTTCCACTGTACCAATTTTAGAAGCTTGTGTTGCTGCGCAACTCTTTGTGTGGCAACATCAAGAGCTTCATTGGTAGCTACTTCCAAGGAGTCACTCATAGTATTCTGTCCAAGAGTTGAATCATAACCTTGAGTTTCAGAGACATGAGATGAAGTTGCGATTCCAGTAAATCCTTTCTGAAAATTGATAATTTTTAGGTAGTCCTGTCGTCTGGCCTCCTTCTATTTTTCTTCTTCGAGCGCGGCTAGTTCAAGATTTCTAACCCGCACTTTCTCCTCATAAGCGGCTTTTCGTTTCCGATAAGCAATCATTGCAGCCCTTTGTCGTTTAGTTAGTGCCATGTGCGCCAAGGACTTCTTATCTGGTGCAAACTGTGATCTTGGCAGGGACTGTGATGGAAGAAAATTCCTGTGAGCTCGGATGGCTTGCAATCGAGCATGTACTTGTTGATCAGTATATTGTCTTGTGCAGGAAGGCTGGTCCATCCACTCATTTGCCCATGACTCTTCGGAACGCCAGAAGTTGAGACCTTTTCTAGCGATAATAATCATCTTTTCCTCAACACAGAGTTCATGCATGATGTAGTCATAAGTCTTCCATCGTCAAAATTGAGTGCCAAGCACTCTTCCTTCTTCTGTTTCTTCATTAATCACACCAGAAAAGACACCTGTGATGTCTCTATTTACTTCTTGCTCTACGAAGGCTAAGATCTCTTCACTCCAATCTCTGAGATCAGCATTCATATCTTCATTATCGGAGACAGCAGCACACCATTGTGTTATGCGTCGTGAGCCAAAAAGTTTGCCAGGTAAACCATCAAAAGGTATCCTCAGTTGTTCAGTTTGTAAAGTGGGGTATTTTCAAAGGGTTTTGGTATCAAACACTTCTGCAGATTCCCCCTCAGAATCAGATGCCGATGAACAGGTGGACTCATCCAGATATCCAGCAGAGCAGACTTCGAGGTCCATTGCATCTTCTGTTTGATCGATGCTATCACCATCGGCTGGTGTTTCCTCAGCAACATGGACGTCTTCAGCAGTATCTGTCATAACTTCATCTGTTGCATTTGATTCTTCAAAGATTGGTTTCACAGAGTTGTCAGCTTCAGTAGAGGTTTTCTCTGTTTCTTCAATGGTTTCTTCCATAAGGATTTCAACCACTGTGGATCCTTCACCATTTGCATGATCTAAGGCTTCAGTTGGTGGTTCCTTAGCAGATCCAATAATATTTTCCGTACCGGAGTATTCCTTCGCAGTGACGGATCCAGATTCAGGATCCTCGGTGGTTTTCTGCACAACCAGTTCTGCAGTAGATATGTTCGTATCTTCGCTTTCCTTAGATATTGCCGATGGTCCTGCATTCTTATATTTGGAATGTATGTCAGCTGTCTCGGGTCGGGTTTCGTGCTCCTTTGAGCTACTGTCTTGAAAAGATGTAGCAATTGGTTCGCGAAATTGGACCGATTTGCCTTTGGAATGTTCCGTAGCTTCAAAAGCGCCAGAATGAATCAGCATTTCCAACTCTTTGTCAGTCATACTGTCTACTGCAGTTGTAGGCTTTGAAGGATTATCCATGTCCTTTTGGTCAAAGTAGAGTCTATTTTGGTCTTCCCTTTCTTTGCTGCTCTGCTTGAATCCTCAGCAGCTTCTTCATCGGGTGTGAGATCAGTATTCTCCTTTCGACTTACTCGTTCTAGATGAGACCTTTTTATCCTTTTGAAGTTTAGATCCTTTCCTTCGAATGTGATTATATCCTTCTCTTTTCTAAATTCCTTTAGTTCTTGTGCCCTTTTCTTTTCGTCACGCTTTCGTTTGTTCTCACGTATACCTTGCAAGCGTTCTTCATGACTCTTGGAAGAAAGGGGAGAGTCAGGTACTTTTGAGGTCGGGACAGTGGCTAACTCAGCAACATTACGTAGTCGCTGACGACCAGATCTTCTGGTGGGAGCAGTACCCTTTTGTTGTTCAGAAGAAATTGGAACAACAAGTTGACCAATTACAAGTGGCTGCTGATGGGCGGCCTTTTGGTCCATAATTTTCTCAATCTGTTTGGTTGGTATTTCTCCAAGAGCTACAATATCATCAAGCTGTTTGAAACAATGCTCTGTTTCAGCGTTCTGAGTTAATGCTGCTATCTCCTCAGCAGAGATAGGCGCTGTTATCTGCAGTACTTGTTCGCCCAAGGAACGCTCATCTACTTCCTCATCTGAAGTAGGTTTGTCCGCATCCACATTAGATTTACCGGTCAGCCTTCTTGGTTTCTTGTAATCAAGGGGATTGGCTGCTTTTCGTGTGGCCGGAATGAAATTAGTGGCGAGCAGCTTTACTCCTTGATCAATTTTTGTTGAATGCATGACCAATTCCAGAAACTTGCTTATTTTCAATCCAAAATTAACATTTGAGGAAAAGGTTCCATCCACAGATAAGTGATCGTTCTTCCTGGCATGTTCTGCCCAACGTTCGAAGAAGTAATCAGCCCAATTTCCCTTTACTTTGTCTGTGAGAGCCATCATTACTGCGTATTTCTTCGCAGAAAGTTCATAATATGAACCGGCATCGCATTGGAACATCTTGATCACTAATTCGTCTAGAATTTTAAATTCATCCTGTAAAGAGTTAATGGGTGTGGCAGCCCGGAAGGTAATCACATGACCTTTCTTATCCTTCAGTACACCAGGCTTCTTCCAAGAATTCCAACGTCTTTCCATCTCATCATAATCTGTTACCTTGTACTGAGATATACGTTCCCCCTCATTCCGAAGACGAAAAGTTTTAGCAAGAATTTTGGCACTTACTTCAATGATACTTCCATAAACACAAGTTTTAAAAGATTTTCCATCTTTACTCATGACTGCTCTGGCATAAAATTCAGAAACCATATGCGGATGAAAATGTATGGGTTCAGCGGATAAGTATTGAGTTACCTGTTTGCTTTCGAGGATATCCATTATCCAATCCGGAATATGTTCAGCAGCAAGACGTTTGTACAGGATCCTATCTTTCATGATTTGAGCCAGACGCCTCTGTTCCTTTGAGTGGCCGGCTAGGGATTTCTTCTTTGCCATCATGACAAGCTGACCATATGATATAGAATCATCAATATCTTCCTTCTTTAGGATCCCAGTGAACCCAGGTGCATGTCGCAGATGTAAGGGTTTTTCAGAATTTGGTGGAAAATTGAATGGACGAGGTTCATTGGATTCAGGGTGATGGTCTTGACTAGTAGATTTCTGGGAAGATGAGGCTTGGGAGTCTGTGGCCATGTTTGCGAGGGAAAGTCTGGAGTAATTTCAAATTTTGTGGAGACTTTTGGTTTGGGGATTTTTTATTTTTGAACGATGAGAAGAAAATGAACAGTGATCAGAGCGAAGGTAGGGTTAGTTTGAATGTGAGATCTAACGATTGAGGGAAAATTTTCGGAAAGTTAGATCGACGGTTCAGAAAAAACGATTCTTTCCATATGGCTTCCCATGCTCCGATACACACTCAAGTGTTTCTATCGTGGCGTCTCCTCAGTTGGTGCCGCCGTTTGCAAGCATTAATTACGCCTGATCGGGTCCCATCAAGTTTGAATTTTGAGTCATCCTGCCTCGATTTTGGGATAGGTTATTGCTTAGCATCCGTTCTAGAATGCTAATAGAAGATGATCCCTTTCAGCTTTCTGAATTTCAGCAACTTTCCGAAGAACTGCTGAGTCAGAGAGAGCTTAAAATAATAATATGATGATGCAATCCTCGAACTTTTCAATATTCCTTGCTCCCTATTGCTGGAAAAATGATTTGACTTCCCATGCATACACGTCGATTCCTTTATTGGCGACGTTTCGTATTCCAAGGGATGAGTCATTGCGATTTTCAGACATATTTTTCTCTTTCTTCTCATTATAAATGAGAAATCCTCTTTAAATACCGGAGTTTGAGTTTATCCAACCATCTCATCGTTCCTTCTTCCCTGATTCTCTCTTTTAATCTTCTTCTCCTTCAAGAAAATTGAGTCCTTTCCTTAAGTTATGGAGTCTCCTCCTCGAGTCATAGATATCCGACGTAATCTGATCCTTGATGAGCCGGGTCTGGAAAGGTACTACATAGACGAGTGTGATGTGCCCGTGAAGGTCATATCTACATTGCAGTGGGGAGGGCTTTCGCAATTTCTGTGTGCTACTCCTCACCGTTTCCAGGAGGAAGTGTTGAGGGATTTCCTTAGTGAGTGCCATGGGGTCCAGGCTCAATCTATGGGGTGTTCCATAACAAGCTTGTTCATTGGACCCCTGACACCTTTGCGGTTGATTTCGGGCTTCCTCGAGGTCCGTTGTCTGTGGAGGACTATCTTTCAGAGGAGGTGGCTCCATAATGGCTGGCATGGGAGAAGTGGCGTCATTCTCCTCGTTTTGATTTCAGCCCTGACATCCCTGCTTCGGGCCTTAGGACACCATATTGGGTCCTATTTCGCATTGCCCATGAAATCCTTCTTGGAGAGGAACCTTATGACCTCTGTTTCTCAAGACCTGTTTGGCAGTTGATGATGGCCATGGACGATGCTGCTTCCGTTGACTGGGCCGGATACATTTTCAAGAACTTCTGGGAAGCTGTCAAGCTTCATCTGTTCGTGCCTCTGCGGAATGGGATGCAGCTCAGCTGGTTGATGGAGAAGTACTTTCAAGAGATTGCTGACGGTCCATCCAACCTTCAAGGGGCTGATTTCTATCCCTATAAGTCTGTGTCGCATTTTTAGATGAATTCCATAATAACTCTTGTATTTCCTTTTGTATTCTGGTCAAGGATGTCGTCGTTTCCTTTTGTAGTGAGGACATATTCCTCGTTTGAAGATGAATGTATGAATGTTTTGTTCTCTTGTTGTTTGTCTATCGATACAGAGTATAGATGTCATCTGCATCTTTCATACCTTGCTGAGCAAAATCAATTTATCTCCTAAGCATTGATAGGATCATCTCCGTCGGGAGTGGCATTAGAAATCCCACGAAAACCAGAAAGAATGAGAGTAATATCTCATTCATCCACAGCAATATCTAGTTCCATCATACCCAATTTGATGCATAATTCTTTGAATCTTACCTCTGCAAGAGGCTTAGTGAAGATATCTGCTATTTGATCCTCAGTACATATTCGCTGAATATCAATGTCCTTCTTTTCTTGATGATCACGAATAAAATGATGTCGGATGTCAATGTGTTTTGTCCTGGAATGATGTACTGGGTTCTTTGTGATGCACATAGCACTATTGTTGTCACAATAGATTGGCACGCATTCAGGTGAGATGTCATAATCTTGGAGTTGTTGTCGGATCCACAGAATTTGCTGACAGCAACTAGCAGCCGCTACATACTCTGCTTCGGTGGTTGAGGTTGCTACCGAGTGTTGCTTTTTGCTGAACCAGCTAATCAATTTGTGACCAAGGAATTGACATGTACCACTGGTGCTTTTCCTGTCGATTTTGCATCCTCCAAAATCCGAATCTGAATATCCACTTAGAGCTAGACTGTCAGCTCTTGGATACAAAATCCCTAAGCCTTCTGTGCACTTTAAGTAACAGATGATTCTCTTTGCTGTATCAAGATGTGTCTTGTTTGGTTGAGATTGATATCTAGCACAGAGTCCCACAGCATATGATATATCGGGTCTGCTGGCAGTAAGATATAGCAGAGATCCGATGATTCCTCGATATAAAGTAGGATTGACTGCATCTCCATCTTTTTCAAGATCTGCTAAACACGCATTGCTGATGGGAATCCTTAAGCTCTTGGATTTCTCTGGGCAGTATTTAGCAATGAGATCTCGCGTATATTTCTTTTGATGAATGAATATTCCTTCACTTGATTGGTGAACTTGAAGTCCGAGAAAATAGGACATTCTTCCCATCATACTCATTTGAAAATTACTCATCATTAGCTTTGAGAATTTGTCACAGAGAGCTTGATTCTTTGAGCCAAAGATGATGTCATCAACATAGATCTGTACGAGTAGAATGCTTCCTTCGTCCTTAATTCGAAAGAGAGTTTGATCAATCCTTCCCTTTTTGAAGCCATTGTCGAGTAGAAACTTAGATAAAGTTCCATACCAAGCTCGAGGCGCTTGCTTTAGTTCGTACAAGGCTTTTCTTAGTTTATAGACCTAATTTCCATTCTCAAAACCCGGAGGTTGCTCAACATAGACTTCTTCCTTGAGTTCGCCATTTAGGAATGCACTTTTAACGTCCATTTGCATGACCGATAATTCATGATGCGCTGCATAAGCGAGAAATAATCTGATTGCTTCTAGCCTTGCTACAGCTGCAAATGTCTTATCATAGTCGATGCCTTCACATTGTTTGTACCCCTTGGCTACAAGGCGTGCTTTATTTCACACCACCAAGCCTGATTCATTCTTCTTGTTTTTGAAAACCCATTTGGTGCCTATGACATTCTGGTGTTGCGGTCTATCCACCAGATCCCATACGTGGTTGCGAGAAAATTCAGCAAGCTCCTCTTGCATAGCGTTTACCCAGTCTGGATCACGTAGTGCCTCCTCAACTTTAGTTGGTTCTTCACTTGATAGGTAACATGAAAACATTGCAGATCCTTGTCTGGTCAAGATGGGGTCATTGATATCTCCAAGAACATCTTCTAGTGGATGTGCACGTAGCCATGCTGGTCTGATTGGTTCTCCAGCAGTTCTTCATCTTCTGAGATTATCTGTCTGTTCTGCATTGACCACTTCATGCTCAGTATCTTGTGTGTTAGGATTTTGATTTTCAATAGGAGGTATTTCTTCAGCAGATTGTCCGTCTGTTATAGGAATATCATGGTCTGGATCTTCTCTTCCCGTGGAATTTTCAGCATTAAGTGCCTCAGCAGCTGGTATCTCAGCAACTGGTATCTCAGCAGCTCCTCTGCCAAGATCTTCAGCAGCATTGACTTCCTCAGCAACACGGATAGGATTGGAGTTTTCCTCGTCTGAATCATCTAGCGAATTAGAAATATCCTTTTGGGGGTTGGCCTCAGCATGAACGCTAGCATCACTGGCCTGGTCTCCTGGTGTTGTCCAATCAGGATTACATTCATTCATAGACTTAGTCGAGTCAAATCGTAAATGTTTATGACAATTTAAGATCGATTGACCATTGACATCATTAGTCTCATGATTGTTATCCTTTGTCTCATTGACAGCTCTGCGTACTAAAGTAGATTCATCAAAAATAACATTGCATGTTATTTCCACAATCCCAGTAGTCTTGTTTAACACTCTGTATCCTTTGTGGGTGGGGTGACCATATCCGAGAAGTACACCCTCATCCGGGTTAGGCGAAAAAGTGTTAAGTTTAGACTTTCCGTTATTATGGATATAACATGTTGCACCAAAGGCACATAGATAATCTAAATTAGGCTTACGACCGTTATATACTTCATAAGGAGTTTTGTTGAATCGGCCGTTGATAGAGCTCCTGTTCTGCGTGTAGCATGCAGTCATCACTGCTTCGCCACAATATCTAGCAGGTAAGTCAGCATCGGCTAGCATAGATCGCACTGCTTCTTTCAGAGTTCGATTCCTCCTTTTTGCTAGACCGTTCTGCTGTGGGGTCCTAGCAGTGGATCTCTCATGACTTATACCGGCTTCTGCGCAAAAATCCATGAGAATGCCGTTGCAGAATTTTGTTCCATTGTCAGATCGAATCCTTTTCACTGTAACTTCTTTGCTATTTTGCTCCTTGATGATCAACTCGGGTAGAGTAATCTTGACCTCATCTTTAGTCTTCAGCAAGCGAACCCATGTATACCTGGAATAATCATCAACTATTACAAGGGTATATATTCTTTTACTTACCGAGGGTGGAGTGACAGGTCCGAATAGGTCCATGTGCAATAATTCAAGGATTCTGCTTGATGTATTCTTCTCTTGGTTTGAGTGAAATGACGCTCTGGTCTGCTTTCCTTGTTGGCATGCCTTGCAAATGCCTTCCTTACGAAACGTGATGTTTTGAGGCAAACCTGTAACAAGATCATTTATAGCAATATGGTTGATGGTTTTGAAATTTAAATGATTTAACCTCTTATGCCATAACCAAGTGGTTTCCTCTTTATTCAGTGCTAGAAAGCATGAATGTTGTTGACCACTTTGCCAATCAACCACATAAAGTCAGCCTTTCCGAATTCCTCTCAGCTTTACTTCTCCTGTCACATTGTCAGCTATAGAACATCCTGTATGAATAAAAGATACTGTGTACCCGTTTTCGCATAGTTGACTAATGCTTAGCAGGTTGTGCTTGAGATTGGATACGAGAGCAACATTCACTATTCTTAGTCCATTCCGCTCTATGCATCCTCTGCCAAGCACTCTTCCTTTGCTGTTGTCACCAAATACAACAGATGGACCATACGATTTTTGAATGTCTGAGAACAATTCTTCATCTCCTGTCATGTGCGCAGAACAACCACTGTCCAGGATCCACTCATTTGACATGCTTGATGTCTTAGCACTTGAATCATGTTCCTGCAAGGACAATTAAGTTGATTTAGGTCCCCGTTTTGAGTCGGGTCCTGGAGGATTAGCTTGAGTCATTGTCCCTTTTGGGACCCACATTTTGATAATTGACAAAGATTTTTCTTTGAGATCTATTTTGCTGATTTCTTCAACTCTTTTATGTGCATATGTATGTGGTTGTGCGTTGTGCTCTTTTACCTTCATTGTCCTTTGATGATATATGTATCTGGACTCGGGTCTCACATAGGTGTTTCTCCTATGTGGTGTGTTGTGATAATATTGGGGTTTCATTGATCAATTCTTAATGTCTCTACCCCGAGAAAGGATAGGATTTGGCTTCCTAGCATTTGAAACAGGATGCTCAGCCTTTGTCCTTGAGTTTGCTAAAAAGTTTTGCTTATCTGACTTCAAATGTAAGTTTTGATGCCGTTCAGCATCTCTTATGAACCTCTGCTGAAATTATACATTCTGCTTAACCTTTTGCTGAGGTCTAGCATAGTGCTTAACACTCCGCTTGGGTTCAGCAGACTGTTTGATATTCTCCTGAGCGATCAGACTAGCATTTGAGGATTCAACAACTAATATACCCTTCTCTTTAATGTTATCAAATATTTTTCCGCCAGAGACAAAAATAATATTTTTCTTTTGCCTCGAAGTATTATTTTCGTCATTGCAACTATGCCCAATTCCAGATCGGTCACCGTGACGTTTCTGTCGGCTTATCAGGTTATCCAAAATATCCTGACTTGTCATGTATGCGCAGACACACTTCTCATTGGCTTTGTTTTTCAATATCGTATTCTCCCTTTCAAGATTCTTAAAACTTTCAAGGAGTTCAGAAGATTCAGTTCTAAGTCTTGATAGTTCCTCACTATCAGACCTTAGTCTTTCGACTTCATTGGTCAGACTTAGGATTTTTTGTTTAAGAGAGGAATTATCTTTCATAATAGCATCTTTCAAGGTGTATACCTTAGAAAGTTCTAAAGAGAGTTTGGTAAGATAATCTTCCTCAGAATCTTGGAGGAAATCCTCTGATTCAGATATATGTGCTAAGCATAAAGTGTTTGTTATAAGTGTTACCTCCTGATTGTCGACTGCTAAGGCCGATTCAAAGGATTGCTCAGCATCAGCGAGTGGTTCACCATCTTCAACGATTTTTGCCATAAAGACCATTAGGGCTTCTTCTTCCTTATCAGTGGGATAATATTCCTCCTCATTGTCGGGAATATCTGGAACTTCTGTCCTTGTTAGCAACGGCTTCGTTACAGCTCGTACTGCTCGTCTTTCAACGGCTTCGTTACAGCTTCGTTACAGCTCGTACTGCTTCGTTTCCCCTTTGTCATATGTCTTGCCGACATTTTTGAGTTCTGCGATGATAGTGTTGAACCTCTCTTCCATCTCC
>JAPKLW010005798.1:0-19476 GCA_026898455.1 Plectranthus barbatus | reverse complement strand
ATGAGTTATATCAGGGAAAACGCTCTTTGCTTGCATGGATGATTGATGTGGGAACTGTACCTCTAGAGGGGAAGGTGAAGTATAAGAGAGGAAGGAGTAAAAAAAAAAGTGCTCCTCGAGGGGAAGATTAAAAAGGAAGGAATCTGTTGTGATTGCTGTAATATAACTCATACAGTGCGGGACACCCGGAAGATCATTTTGGAATATATATTTGGATTCAGGGAATTCTCTTCTCCAATGCTTAGTAGAATCACAAACATGTGGAAACTGATGAGATTGAATTTTCTTGAGTGGATGTGGATGGTGATGATCCTAATGACGACACATGTAGTGTGTGTGGTGATGGAGGCGACTTGATATGTTGTGATGGTTGTCCGTCAACTTTCCATAACGACTGTTTGCATATCGAAGTATGAACGCGTGATGCCCTGTTCTCATTCTTTTGTTTTTTCTTATTCCATTAGCTAATAAATATGATTTCCATTATCTGTGTGGATAACCATCTGATTTCATACATGCTTTTACTATTGGCATTCTCAACACACTGGACCTTGTTACTTTTCTTGTATTTCCGTATAATCAATCAGCATCTCATGATTGTAAATAATGCTGATTGTAAATAATGTGAATTGCTTCCAATTGTATCATTCATTCACTTTGAAATAAAGAAATTGACATATGTTATTTATTGTAATTAAGATTCTAACAATAAAATTTGAAGTGGCTTTACTCTTTAGTCTGATCCATTATGAGATATTAAGATCTTTTTTCCTGAGTTTAAGTGATCTAGCACTCAATGCTGCAGATTCCTTCTGGAGATTGGCGCTGTGTTTACTGTTCATGCAAGTTTTGTGGAGTGGCATGCGAAAGTACCTCAAACAGTGACGATGAACATGATTTATCTTCTGAACTGTTGACATGTCGTTTGTGTGAGGAAAAATGTAAGCTTTCTCCAGCATGCCTTTCAGTTGCCAAATGGTCTTTGCATTCATCACTTCCTTGTTCATTAGATTATGTAATTGTCAATTTCAAACTGATTATTCACAATGCCTATCTTTTGCAGTTCACTTGCATTGCACGAAGGAGTCGATAGCTGAAGATTTTCGTGATGAAAACAATTCTTTCTGTGGGAAAAAATGCTTAATGGTATTTACTGCTTGCTTGAAGAACTCATATTTCTTTCATGACGATAGCGTTTCCTTATCATGCCCTTTTGTATGTGCTTTCCACATCAGTATAAATTCAATCTATTTCACTTCAAGTGGGGCTTCATTTGTAAAAACTCAGTCATGTCTCAGGACATGTACACCTCACATCTGATTATGTGTTTTTGTTGTTCGAATTGTTGCAGTAATCCAATCAAGTCATGTCCTTCCGAAATTTTTATTTTTATTTTTGGTAACACTTTTGTTAGTTTGACCCTGATGAGTCCAGCATTCTTCATTTTCAGATCTGGGATCAGTTACAGGATCTTCTTGGTCTTAGACATGAAATGGGAGAATCTCTTTTTTGCAACTCCACAAAGATAGAAATCAATTCCAAATTAGCTGTTGCTTTCTCTGTTATGGACGAAATGTTTTCAACCTGTCATAGATGATCGAAGTGGAACCAATATGATTCATAACGTTGTCTACAGCTGCGGGTAAGCATTTTCCACCTGAATGATGCTTCTGTGCAAAATCACACCCCCCTTAGGTCTTTACATATCATTCATCAATGTGCTTTGACAGATAGTAATTTGATTTAGTTTTGATGGCAGTTCCTCCCATTAGCTAGCTTTTAGTTTCGTGTAAATAATATAATCTTGACTTAAAAATAAAACATGTGCACATGCTCGCACACACACTATAAGAGGGTAATCAAATTTTCATTTCTGTATAATATTTTGTATAAATGAAGAATTCGAAAATTTGTCGCAGCAGCATCATTAAGGTTAGTCATATTTATTTTGTTTGTATTATTGTATACTATATTGTGTATGAACTTTCAAGTTTTATTTTCCTTATATGTGTTTTGTTAGAGACTGCTCTATATGTACATCATGAAGAATTGAGTCTAGTAATGCAGCTAAAATTCTGAATATATGTTACCAAAGATTGTTTTCCTAAATGCAGATGAAAATTTTACTTGTTCAAACTGAAACATTCAGTGATAATCTGATTTCTTTCATCTGCTGTGTATACATACCTAAATTTGTCGTATTAATGGAAACTTTCAAAAGCAATCATCACATGTAAGGGTGAGCATGAGTCAAGCCGGCTCGCGAGCTACCCGGGATCAGCTCGAAAAAAATTCGATATTAATCGAGTCGAGCTCGAGCTCTATGATACTCGATTAGATAAGCTCGTGAGCCTTATCGTGCTCGAGCTTAAATCAAAGCCGAATCGAGCTTCAGTTCGAACTAGGCTAACGATCCTTATCGAGCTTATTATAATTAAGTTTTTGTTATTAAATTTATTTTAAATAAATAATTTAAATTTTTATTAAAAATCAAAATAAATTAAAACAATCGAGCTGAGTCAAGTTTGAATATTTGATACTGAGTCAAATTCAAGCTTCGAATTTTCAAGTCATGGTCGAGCTTGGCCATACTCGACTCGATTTAGCTCGTGATCACCCATAATCATATGCAAGGAAATGAAGGTAAGATGAGGATCTATTTTAGAAATGAAGTTGTTTCCTAAAAACTAAATATTATAAATGGTATTTGAACCGAACTGAAATTATATATAAAAAATTCAAACTCAAATATTACTCGGTCTTTTTTGTTTTGCTTTTCGATTTTTTACTGATTTATTTAAAAAATTAATTATAAATCTCAAAATCTTTAAAACTTGCACATGCTTAATAAATATTTAAACATGAAATAAGTGAATCTTATCCCATTAGATAAATTAATGGCTAATATGCAATCAAACAACAATTAAAGCACATTCAAGCAATACAGAAATCAAGCTACAAATAAAACATAATCAATCATATGTTGTAATCAAGGTAAATATAATCAAACAATGTTCTTATTTTATCACGGTGGATTTTCTCACTGGATTCATTCCATATATATATAATTCAATTTTTCGGTAAAAAATTGAAGCAACGAAAAGACTAAATTCATTGATAATAAAAAAAACTAAATTGCATAAAAAACTGAGATAATCGAATTAATAAACGAAAACCGATTCAATTTTTTATTTTTCTCAATTATTGTTCTCCCATATTTAAAATGTAATATTGATGGGTAGAAATGCAATATATTTATTGAAAGAGTGAGTCTCCTAAAACGATACTTTGTGAGACGTTTGTGAGAATTTTATATACACAAATATGGAAGAATGTTATATCAAATATATAGATTGAAATTGATGAACCATATTGTAACACAAGAAGTAGAACATTTTACTATTGAAACACATTTATAAATTAAGACTGGTAATTTTTTTAATAGTTGACATTTAAGAAATCTTTACTAAACAACTAAAAATTTTTGACATGAAAAATAATAAAATATCTAAACATAAACATGTAATTTTTTTTTAATTAGTTGTACCCATTGAAGCATATACCAAATGATTCTTTGGTCCAATTATCTATGCAATGCCAAAAGGATTTAACCATTTTAATTTGTAAAGTTAAGGATACTAATAGATACTGCCTCCCTCCCATAACATTAGTCTTGTTTCATTCCGGCACAGATACCAATGCGAGTAGAGATGGAGGAAATTAATATTTTATTAGTGAGTGTATATTAATTTTCTATTTTAGGAAAGAGGACTAATGTTATGGGATGGAGGAAGTACTATTTACTTAAAACATACTCCCTCCGTCTCGGATAAATTGTCCATTTTATTTTTGGCACAATAACCAATGCAAGTAGAGATAAAGGAAATTAGTATTTTATTAGTAAATGTGTATTAATTTTTTATTTTAGGTAAGTGGATAATTAAATAGGACGGAAAAAAAAAAAGAAAGGTAAACAATTGAAGTGAAATTGAGAGAATAATATACAAGGAGTTTTCCCAAAATTCAATATATATAATCTTAATTTTGTTATTAAACACTTTTGATAGACACAACTATCATAGCATACTATAACCAAGAATAATATTAAAGGCACTTATATATTTCTCTCAATATTTAAAAGATAATAATTTCGTGGAAGTTTATAAAAATATACAACAATTTATTTTAATTCTTCAATTAGTGATATTTCAAATGTTAAGACATTCAAATATATAAAAATTAGACTGTAATTGTTTAATTACAGGTTCTTCACAATATTTAAATATAAAATATCACTCCCAACTTTTTATCAAATGTTCCCTCAGAAAAACTTTTCCTGTCATCTTTCGTCCAAAAAAGATCTCTGAGATCTATCTGTCCCTTCAATGTGTACAATCTTCTGCAGCTGGGCAGTGTTAGCTATCAAATTATCTTCTCTCAACTTCTTCTCTTGCCTTCCCCCACCCTCCTCTTGATTATTTCATACCTTGTCTTCCCAAAGTTGCAGTCACGTATCAACTCTCAACCAAGAGATTGATTCAATCGCGGGGAGCTCAAAGAAACGGACACAAACGGCGACGTCGCTACTTCTCCTTCAGCGAACTCGTCATCTCCGGCAATAACGATTGAAATGGAGACGGTGAGCTTCCCCACCGCCGACATGCAAGTAACTGATGCTTCATCAAAAACCTTGCCATCTAATTCTACAGTTAGTTTGGGTGATGATGTGCTAGCTATTAAGTCTCACCTTTGTGGGGGATCGCCCAAACTCCAATTCATCCCAATAGTTGGCATGGGAGGCATTGGTAAAACTACCCTGGCTAGAAATGTTTATAACGATCCTTTGACAGCCTATTATTTTGATATTCGTGCTTGGGTCACAGTGTCCCAAGATTACAGCAGAGAAAAAACTGTTTCAGGCCTCATGGATTCCATGAAAGATTTTGTTGATAAAAAATCTGGCCAGAGTGATGAAGAAATAGTATACAAAAGTTTAAAGGGTAGAAGGTATCTTATGGCAATGGATGATGTGTGGTGTAAAGAAACATGGGATGATTTAAGACATGTATGCTCTGATGACCACAATGGAAGTCGAATCATCTTAACAACAAGGTTGTCTGATGTGGCTCTTTATTTCGATTCCCAAAGCCCTCTTCACCAGATGCGCTTCATGACTGATGAAGAGAGTTGGGAGTTGATTAGACAGAGGGTGTTAGGAGTTGAGCATTGCTCTCCGCAGTTGGAGGAAATTGGAAAGAAGATTGCAAAAAGTTGCAGAGGACTCCCCCTTGCAGTTGTGGTGATTGCAGGACTCCTATCCACAGTTGAAACAAAACCAGATTCATGGCGGACAATCGCAGAGAATGTAAGTTCAATTGTTGCGACAGAAGATGATGGGAAGTTTGATGAGATACTGTCTTTGAGTTATACCCATTTGCCTCATCATTTGAGGTCTTGTTTCTTGTACATGGGAGGTTTCCCAGAAGATGATGATATTCGTGCCTCCAAACTGGTCAGATTATGGGTAGCTGAGGATTTCTTGAGACACGTAGAAGGATCATCAAAGAGCTTGGAAGATGAGGCAGAAGAGTGTCTGGAGGATCTGGCCAATAGAAATCTTGTTTTGGTCACAAGAAGGAAATACAATGGCAAAATCAGAAGTTGCAGCCTCCATGACCTCATCCGGGACTTGTGCATGAGAAAAGCACAGGAGATGAATTTTTTTGTGAATCTGATTGATAGAAATTTTGAAGGTGAGCAGCATTTCATTGCAAACATAAAAGATCAGCATCGCCTAAGCGTCAAATATCCAATGCTGAGGTACCTTTCTAGAGCTTATTGCCCATCCATCCATACTATTATGTGCTTCCCTACCTACAATGGTTATAGGGGGTCTGAGTTTGCGGATCCTCCAGAAGAACTTGGAAAGAAGTTCTTGAAGAGTGTTAGATCTCTCAGGGTATTGGATGCACAAAATGTGGAAATCCAGTCACTATCTCATGAAATATTCGAACTAATTCATTTAAGATATCTAGCCATCCACTATAGGATTGGTTTCACTATTCCTGTAGCAATATCAAAGCTTCAGAGTCTTCAAACCTTAGTCATTCATGTAAGACATCATGTGATTGTGATGATAGGTGTGCCGAAAGTCGAGTATTTGCTGCAGGAGATTTGGATGCTGCCGCAGTTGAGACATCTCATATGCTACGGTAGGTTTAGGTTTCCCTGTCCCAAAGATGCAACTACTTCAACTCTGGAAAATCTGCAAACACTTTCCTTAGTGTCCTATGATGTTTGTGTGGAAGGGATCCTGGAAAAGATGCCAAATATTAAAAAATTAGGACTTAATTGCTTTTCCTATGAATATGATAATGGTGCTCACCTCAACAACTTGGTGCACCTGCATCAACTTGAAAATCTGGAATTACGCAATGGTAACTGGCGAAGAGAAAGTATGTGTTTTCCTAGGACGCTGAGAAAGCTGAATTTGTGCGATACGAGGATTCCCTGGAGTGAGATGAGTGTCATTGGTTCGTTGCCAAATCTTCAAGTGCTTAAACTGAGAAGCTTCGCCTGCATAGGCAGCAGCACGTGGGAAACATCTCAAGGAGAATTTCCTGAGCTACAATTTCTGCTCATCAAATATTCGAGGCTTGAGCATTGGATTAGTGAAAGTGGCCACTTCCCTCGACTCAGATTTCTGCTGCTGCATTATTGTATTTATTTGGAGGAGATTCCAGAAGGTTTTGGAGAAATTGCGACGCTTGAAATGATTGAGATCAAGTCCAGCCCAGACTGTTTTGCGAAGGAATCTCTTGTAGAGTCGGCCAAAAGGATACAGGAGGAACAACGGAGCTATGGAGATGATGCACTTCAACTTCGAATATTTTGACTCGTAGATCCCTCAGAAAATGTTGGAGCCATTTTTTCTATAAAGCAAATGAATCAAGTTCTCGAATTGTATTTTGACAAAATTCGAAAAAAGTTAAATAGAAATGTATTATTTTATATTTTAACCCACTTTAAGTCCTTAACCTACTGAGCACAAGACGACTCCGCCCGAATTAAGAATATACTCCCTCCGTCTCAGATTAATAATCTCGTTTGTTTTTGGCACAATAACCAAGGCATGTGAGTGTAGAATGAGTTGAATGGAATTAATATTTTATTGTTGAATATGAAAAAGTTGTCTTTTTTAGAAACAAAACTATTAAAGTAGGACGGACGAAAATGGGAAACATGACTATTAAAATGGGACGGAGTGAATATTTAATTATTTTTTTAATAAAAACACTTTTAATTGTGGAAAATATTTTAAACACCCAAAAAATTAAACACATTCAAGAAATACCAATTTTAATTTTTTGGATATTGGAATTAAGTTTTTGTTAATTACGAGAATATAATTATAATTATGATGTTAAAATCATCACCAACAATCAAACCACCAAATTTTTAAATAATTTTGAAGTGTTAATATAAAATATATATGAGTAGGATTAGAAATATATTTTAATTTATACATAAATAAAATATGAAAGGGGAGAGGGGGGAAAGGGGAGGGTCGGTGGCGGGTGGGGTGGGAAGTGAGGATTGGGGGCGGTGGGGTGGGGGAGGGGGAAGAGAGAAAGTGAGTTGTGTCCAGGGTCTGTTCATATCTCTTGAATAAAAAATTATTTCTTATAAAAGTTTTTATTTTATTTTATTTGTGATCAGCGTCGGATCGGTGTCGAGGCATGACACAGACCATCTCAATCAACTTTATTTTTTTAAAAAAGATTATAATAAATTCTGAACAGAAAATTACAGGGGAGTATTTTTTGAATGTATATAATATTTCGGGTATTTTCATAATACAAAGTAGGGATAAGGGTCAATTTGACCCTCCGACTATTTAGGTAGGATCAAATTAGCCCCTTGCTGACTATTTGGTTCACTTATACCCTTTAACTATTAAAAATGGTTCAATTTAACCCTTTATTTTTTATATTGACTGTTATACCCTTACTAAGTAGAACACATATTCAAGAGTTCATTTGAATTAATGAACTTGTGTTTTGATCTATTATTTTTCAATTTATATTTTTTATTTTTATAAATGAAAATACTTAAGATAATAAAATAAATTAAAGACAATAAAATTTTTATATATTTTTATATATCTCCATTAAACTACTGTCTTCTTAATACTTGCTACTTAATGATTTGCCATAATTTATCTTTATAGTTTATTTTCATTAAGACACAAAAAAATAAAGTTGGGCTTATTACTTCGATTAAATCTTTTAGTTTAATAGAAGTACAATATATATATATATATATATATATATATATATATATAAACTATAAATTCATATAAATATCTCTTAATATTCATATAAATATATTGATCCCCTACAATATTAAAATCAAAATTATGGCTCCGCCATGATAAAAAGGGATTCAAAAACGTATATTTATACTAAAACAAAAATACAAATTAAACTAAATTATATTTTAATTAAGCTAAATTATATAATTTAGTTTAATAAAATGTACATAAGCTATAATATTCATATAGATAATTTTAAAACGTTATTTTGTGACATTTATATTTTGAATGATCAATTTGAGAGACAATAAGATTAAATTAAGAAAAACATACTAATCGTATTTTAAAGTTACATATCAACTCTAAAAAAAAGTTTTATTCGAAATAATAAGTCCAATTAGTTTTATTTATGAGCAATTTCCGAGATGACATAAGATGTTTTAAGTTTTATTTTTATAATTTATGTAGCCTATTTTACCTATTTATTTAATTTTATCCTCATGAAAATAAACTATAAAATAGATTTTGCTAGTTATTAAGAAATAAATATTAAGAAGAGCGTAGTTCAATAGAGATAAACAAAAATATAAATAAATGTATTGTCTTTAATTTATTTTATTATATTAAGTATTTCCATTTATAAAATTGCAAAATATAAGCTCAAAATAATTGATCAAAATATGTGTTAGTAAGGATATAACAGTCATTATAAAAGATAAAGAGGTAAATTGAACCATTTTTAATAGTTAAAGGGTGTAATTGGGCCTAATAGTCAACGAGGGGCTAATTTGTTCCTGCCAGAATAGTCGAAGGGTCTAAATAACCCTTATCCCTACAAAGTATTATCTGTTTTCCTAGGACGCTGAGAAAGCTGACTTTGTGCAACATGTCGCTTCCCTGGAGTGGGATGAGTGTCATTGGTTAATTGCCAAATCTTCAAGTGCTTAAACTGAGAACCTTCGCCTGCACAGGCAGCACGTGGGAAACATCTCAAGGAGAATTTCCCAAGCTACAATTTCTGCTCATCGAATTTTCGATGCTTCAGCATTGGATTAGTGAAAGTGACCACTTCCCTCGACTCAAATTTCTGCTGCTGCATTATTGTACGAGTTTGGAGGAGATTCCACAAGGTTTTGGAGAAATTGCGACGCTTGAAATGATTGATATCAAGTACAACTCATCTCTTGCAGAGTCGGCCAAAAGGATACAGGAGGAACAACGGAACTATGGAGATGATGTACTTCAACTTCGAATATTTTGACTCGTAGATCCGTCAGTGCAGCTAAAAAAATGTTGGAGCCATTTTTTTTATAAAGCTAATGAATCAAGTTCTCGAATTGTATTGACAAAATTCGAAAAAAGTTGAATAGAATGCATTATTTTATATTTTAACCCACTTTAAGTCCTTAACCTACTGAGCACAAGACCACTCCGCCCCGAATTAAGAATATATTTAATTATTTTTTTTAACAAAAACACTTTTAATTTGGATTGAATTTAACTATTTATCTAGCTTCTCACCCTAGTAACATATACCCCTCTATCATGCTACAATCTCTTCTTTTTGGCACAGGAATTTAGGACTGTGAGTGTAAAATAAATTTGTTAATATTAGTTTTTTGTTGTTTAGTGTTAAAAAATTGTTATTTTTAAAAATGGGACTAATGAAATAGAATAAATAAAACTAAAAAGTGCAATAATTTGGGTGAGACAGACTTCTTCTTTTCATCACAATCGCATTTTAACATATTTAATAATATATTAGATTTAAATGAATATATTTCATAATGCATTGCATTGCATTTAATACGTATAATTTAACTTATAAATTTCTTAATTAAACAATAGAATAAATCAGTCTTATTTTTTAAAAAATATTTTAAATATATTATAAATTAATTTTATAATTTTCGAGCCGGGTCAGATGACACATTCCCAAAGTCACATCTCAAAATCCATATCCATAATAATTCATCAAGGCATATGCATGTTAGAACAATACAATTCTTGCAAGAATTCAATTATTTGAAGAAGAAGAAGAAGGCAACTGAAACTGATGATTTAAGACAACGGTGATGTCAAAGCTAACATTCCCTAACACTCACTCACAGCATAGAAATTAAAAGTGGCATTGTTACAAAGGCAAGGCAAACACACACACAATTTGACTGACGGACTGCTGCTGATGATGATGAAGATCTAGACTTGCTCTACTGCTTGATGGCCGTTCTGCTTCTTCATCTCGACGGCCGCGTCGACACCGGTGCCGTTCTTGTCATCGCCTTTGTTGTTGCGGTAGATGGCGTAGAGTATCAGCTGGACCGCTCTAAGCCACACCCAAATCCATTCTGAATCTGGATTGGATGAGAAAGAGATTTGTAAAAAAAAATAAAATGCTTAATCTTAGTAGGGGTGAGCATTGATCGGTTTGATTTGGAAATCGAACCGAACCATTTAAATCGAACTTTTCCAAAATTCACACCAAACCGAGCCGTTAATATTGCACAAACCGAACCCCTCCGAATAGGTGATTTCGGTTTGGTTTGGCGATTTTAACCAAAACCGGCAGTTTCAGTTACGATTTTAACCGAGATTTCCTGCAATTTTTATAAAATACTTGAACTAAGACATATATTTTAATCTATTAGGTATTTTAATTTAAGTTTAATTTAAAATAAAATAAAGATTTTATAATTTAATTTTGTGTGTTTTATTATTTTTATATTTAAATTATATATATATATATATAGGGATGCATTTATATGCTAACCGATGTTACCTACAGACCTCATTTGGCGGTGCATTATCTAGACAAGCTAATTACATTATCTAGGCAATATATGGTACATTACAAAGATAATGTAGTACATTATTTACATTACATTATCTATTATAATTTGTACATTATCATTCGTAATGTACCATATATTGCCTAGATAATGTAGTTAGCTTGTCTAGATAATGCACCGCCAAATAAGGTCTGTAGGTAACATCTGGGGAGTGGTTAACATATGATTACAACTCTCTCTCTCTCTAAATATAAAAAAAAAAAAATAAAGTGGTAATCATATCACAAGTCCTCCTTAAATGGGAGAAGAGAATAAATCATCCCCTTTGATTTGATGAAATAAGTGGTCCAGATTTAATATCTCTATTTATTTTCTTACTTAATTTATGAATTAATTTTTTGTAATAAGGGTATTTAGGTAAGTTTAACATGGGGACCACAAAAAAAATCATATTCTCTTTCATCTCAAACTCACGTATTTTTTTCTTCAACATATTATCTCTCCTCTAATTTCCTCATAAAACTTGAATTAATCATATCTCACTCAATTTAAATTATTTTTTAACTTACCGTATATCAAATTAAAGATAATTTAATTATCTTTCAAACAAAATCACTATTGCATATGTTTCGAAAAAGATAATCGTAGTAAAAATAAGATACTGCAACTATACATATGTACATAATGCATATTTACAAGCTTAATAATGCAACTTATATCTGAAAATATATAAACATGCAAATATGCATTATCTAAGCCTGTAAATATGCAATATATAAGCTTGTAAATATGCATTATATACCATTTTACAGTTGCAGTATAATAATCACAAGAAAAATGTTTCTCTGAACTTTTTCATTATTATACACATACATACATATATGCCGAGAGAGAAATTTGAATCCTCCAATTTCATTGTACTAATCGATGCTGCATATATGCATACTCTGATAAATGGACGCATCTCAATCCAAATTTTCTCTGTTGCTGCCCCGATCTTCTTCAATCTCTCACCTCTAAATCGCGTTTTGTGTTTTTTCTTTTCAATGAAGTGAAATTTCTGGAAGGAGAAAAAGATTTTACTTGTCGTTTGTTGTATCAATTTCCTTGATTCTATTTTTCTGATTTTTGCCGATTGTGGGGGGGGGGGGGAAGAAGTGGATTGTGGTGATGGTGGAGAGGTGGCATCAGCTGCGGCCGGTCCACCTATCGAGAATCCTGAAACTGCTGCTTGAAGAAGGGCTCAATGTTATTCAGGGTAGTTGTATTTTTTTTTTGCCATTATTACCCTTAATTTGCAAGTTTTTTATTCTACCGAATGCAGGTTTTTAATAACGCACCCCAAAATGATCTTAATCGTTCATATCTTGTTTTTAATGGCCCAAATTCATTCTCATCTCCCATCTAAAGGGGTACTTGTCAATTTAACGCACCCCTATATATATATATTCGGTTCGGTTTAAAAACCAAACCGAACCGAAGCCATAAAAATCCAAACTGTAAATCGTAAACTCCACTGAACCGAAACCGAATGTACTAAAAAATTGAATTGATTCAGTTCGATTCGGTTTTGCTCACCCCTAAATCTTTGTGTGTTGCGTATATGTGAGAGTGAGAGAGGCTTACAGCAACAAAAGGGTCTTTCCCAAGAAGGCCAAAGATGAACCAGGAAGTGCCACACAAGAATACAAACAATGACAAGAAGAATGGCATGAACTCCACACTTTTGGTTTTGATCACCAACCTCTGCACCATGTAGCAATATCAAAGCTTCAAAGTCTTCAAACCTTAGTAATTGATGTAAGTAGGCCCAGACTCAATTTCGAGTATTTGCCAGAGGAGATTTGGATGCTGCCACATTTGAGACATCTCATATGCAGGGGTAGGTTTCCATGTCCCAAAGATGCAATTACTTCAACTCTGGAAAATCTGCAAACACTTTCCTTCGTGTTCCATGATGTGTGTGTGGAAGGGGTCCTGGAAAAGATGCCAAATATTAAAAAATTAGGACTTGATTGCTCTTCCTATGATTATGGTGCTCACCTCAACAACTTGGTCCACCTGTATCAACTTCAAAATCTTGAGTTACGCTATGGTGATTGGCGAAGAGAAAGTATCTGTTTTCCTAGGACGCTGAGAAAGCTGAATTTGTGCTACATGTCGCTTCCCTGGAGTGAGATGAGTGTCATTGGTTCATTGCCAAATCTTCAAGTGCTTAAACTGAGAAGCTTCGCCTGCACGGGCAGCACGTGGGAAACATGTCAAGGAGAATTCCCTGAGTTACAATTTCTGCTCATCGAAACTTCGGAGCTTCAGCATTGGATCAGTGAAAGTGACCACTTCCCTCGGCTGAGATTTCTGCTGCTGCATCATTGTTGGTGTTTGGAGGAGATTCCAGAAGGTTTTGGAGAAATCACGACGCTTGAAATGATTGAGATCAAGTCCTACGCATCCAACTCTATGATGGAGTCGGCCAAAAGGATACAGGAGGAACAACGGAGCTATGGAAATGATGCCCTTCAACTTCGACTCATCTTATGATATTTTATTAAGAACATCTGACTTATTAGTAATTTTTATAAATAATAAATAAACTCTGTATTTTATATAATATTTCCATAACTTAGGCCATAAAAGAAGGGTTATGGCTGAGAGGACTGATTCATGAGATGAGTATTTAGGAGCAGACAGTTAGTATACTATGTGACAGCCAAAGCGCATTGGAATTAACTAAACATCAAGTGTTTCATGATAAGTCAAAACATATTGATGTAAAGTTTCATTTTGTAAGGGAGATACTAGAGAGAGGAAGATTAAGATGGAAATTAGTGGTTCGAGATTGCGTTCTACATCTACTTTATGAGCTTATTCTACTTTTTATTATTGATAGAGGGATACAATCGATCGGGAGTGGTATGTGGAATAATCCAATGCCTAAGTTGTGACTTAGTGGGCCTATTCATAATACATATGCCTTAGGTCTTAGGTCAAATCTAGATACTTGTGGGCTTCGTGAGCTTCAGCTAATAGGCTTCATGAACAAGTTATACCGATGACCTTCATTACTGGATCGAATTATTTAGACCTACAACAAAATGCGATATTGATTAACCCTTTTGAATGGCTTTTGACTAGTATGATGAATTGGCCAAAGCTACATAAAATCTATTATTAAAAAATTTGTTTCTTAATTATAATGCAATAATTATGATCATTTACATTCATAAAACCCTCAATTTTGAAAAAGTATAGTTCATATGTGTAGAGGATGAAAGAGAAGCTGTTGAAGAGGTCTGAATTCATATTGTATTTCAACTCCTCTGTAGACTTTTTAACAATCTATTTATTATACATACTAAAAGAGTTTCGTATCATTTTCGCTAAAATTTTCGAAAACTGTGAATTTTTTTTTAAAAAATAATTGTAATTTCCAACTTTTCAATAGCAAATATTATACAACTCAAATATGATAATAGTAACTTTGCATCATTCATATTTTGGATTGTTGTGTCAATATTATTTAATTATTAAATATATTTATTGTACTATTTTTTAAAAAAATAACTGCTTATAATAATTATTAATAGGCAGGATTTTAAACAAACATGTACACTATTATTATTGTTTCATTCTTACTTCTTCATTTGGTTTGTCTAATTGGTAAAAGTGAGAACTATTTACAAAAAAAAAAAAATATATTAGTAGATAATTAAATACAAATATAATATCTAAATCATCCCAACCTAACTATATCATATCATATATTATTATATTCTTATCAGATCAAAAATATTTATCCAATTATACCATATATTATTTTTTAATTATATAGGCTCAACATAGCATAACATTTTCAACACTATTAGGATTCGTGATTTTATAAAAATCTTGAATATGCATGACATTATAACCATAAAAGACTGCATTGCAACATTATTCAAGTATAGAAAAAATTGAGAACTACTCCCTTTATATTTTAAGAAATAGTTTTTGCTCTCATTACAACTTTGAAATATATAATTTAAATAGTTTTCTTCAACTTTAATCATTTAGAAGTATCCAATATATTTTCAAACATTTTGTGTACAATTGTATAATTAAAAATTGGAGTAAAATATTTTTTAATTTAAATCTAAAAAAATATATAGAAAACTATCAATTATATACTTTCTATTGATCAATTATAAAAAATCTATAATGTTTATTCATCGCTGCATTATACCCTAATGTTTGACTTATCAATTAAAAATCGCCTCTTAAAAGTATCCTAATAATTCTCAGTTACTGAATTTATACCATAATGTTTAATTTTGTCAATTAAAAATACCCTATGTTGCTAATGGTGTTAAAATTTGGATAAGTTATATGTTAAAATCGTATGTGGTTTTCACGTGGCACACATGTGACATTTCTATTTTTTAATCGAAAACTCATCAAATTTTCAACATTATTAGCGACGAATCGTAATTTTAATTGACATGATTAAACGTTAGGATACATAGAAGTATTTTTCATAATTTATAATATTTTTAATGGACATAATCAAATATTTATTTTTCATAGTTGATCAATAAATATGATATAATTGATAGTTTTTTCAAAAAGTGCATTGCTAGAGTTTACTAAGTGAGAACAAATTAATTCTACTTAAATGCAATTTATATATTTTTTTAAAAAATAAAAATCTAAACAATGTGAATAATTTTCTGCAAAGACGACGACGTATGGCCGAGAGCAGTGGATAACGTGTTTTCCTCCACACACACAGAGGAGAGATGCTCTTCCATTTCGATCTTCTTCCATCCAATAACCTCTTGCTCTGAATTGCGAGAAAAAGTTGTTTGTTCTGATCAACAGCAATGGCTAGCATCGCACTTGCTTCCCTCAGGCAATCCTTAGAAAATATCACTCTCAACCAACATCAGATTTCCATTTCTCCTCATCAAAACGAGCTAATTAGATCTATCTATGACCAAGTCCTTTTCCTTCAACTCTTTGCTCACGATTCACCGGCCAAGCCCGACCGGAGACTCACGGATTTTGCACATGAAACAAAAAATGTTATTGAGCACTTCATTTGGGAGAAAGACCGATCTCGTTTTACACATCCGTCAATCCTGAATACTCTAAATGGTATTCCCGTGATCAATTGATCAAGTTATTTCTGGTCTCTACCTTAACCGAAGAGTCCATGGCGGTAATCATCGGATGTGCGACGACCAGCGAAGTTTAGATGGCCCTATCTCGGTCCTACAGCCACTCCTCTAAGGCTCGGGAATTAAGTTTGAAGACGATCTATTATCTATTAAGCAAGGCGATCTCTCCGTCGCCGCTTCAAAGGTCTATGTGATCAGCTTTCTGCAATAGGCCGATCTATCGACCCGACGGACAAGTCACACTGGTTTCTCCGTGGCTCGACTTCAACTTTCTCCACCTTCACGGCTGCGCAGATGGCGCAGGAGAAGCTTCCTGACTTCGACACGCTTTTGGCTTGAGCACTCAGCCATGAGCTCTTCGTTCGAGGCTCGGATGCCTCGCCGAACACGCAACCAGCCGCCTTTCATGCTGCCCAATCGCCTCGTCCTTCAGGCAGTAAGAATAATTCTTCCTGTGGTCGAGGGCGTTCCAACAATGGATCCAAGAAGAAAAAGCAGCCCTGGTGTTATTTTTGCCGGCAGCTCGATCATGACCCTTTCGACTGTCCAAAACGGTTTGATCGTTCGTTTGTTCGCTCTTCACGGCCGGCACCTACAGCGCAACTAGCAGAAGATTTTTCGGCTCAATGTTCTGTCTCGCCTGCCTCGACCTCAGACTGGTACCTCGACACGGGTGCCTCGGCTCACATATCTGCCGATCCCGCGTCGCTTGATAATGTGGTTCCTTATTCAGGTTCCGACTGTGTCGCTGTTGGTAACGGTGCATGTCTTAATATCACCCACACGGGTTCCTTTCCTATATCAGATTCCCTATATTTAAATCGTGTCCTTGTTGTTCCTGCCATCACAAAAAATCTTTTATCTGTTAGTAAACTTACTCACGATTATCCCGTTGATGTTTTGTTTACTGATGCGCAGTTTCACATTGGGACTCGGAGCACCGGCCAGACACTTGCTGCCGGCGTGCGTAGGCATGGCTTGTACGTTCTCCAAGATCCGGCTCTTGCCCTCACAGCAATTGCCCAATCAAGCCCTCCTTCTGCATCTCTTGAAACTTGGCACAATCGTCTTGGTCATCCATCTTCCACCGTTCTACAGTCTCTCCGCAAGCTTGGTTTTGTTTCCTTTTCTTCTTTAGATTCTACGTTTCGCTTATGCACTTCTTGTCAGCTAGCAAAAAATACGCATTTACCATTTTCTTTTTCTGAGAGTCGAGCCTCACATGTCCTCGAACTCGTACATTGTGATCTTTGGGGTCCTTTCCCTATTACCTCAACTTCGGGTTTCCGTTATTATGCAATTTTCATTGATGACTACTCTCGATTTTCCTGGTTTTATCCTCCCCGTGCCAAATCAGATTTTTATGACATCTTTCTAAACTTTCATGCGTTTGTTGAAAATCAGTTTTCATGCAAACTCAAGAAATTTCAATCTGATGGTGGTACTGAATTTACAAATCTCAGGCTCAAATCCTTTTTCGCTAAACAAGGCATCCATCACCTAATCTCATGTCCTTATACTCCCTCACAAAATGGTCGGGCTGAACGAAAACATAGGTATATAACTGAAATGGGTCTTTCTCTTTTATTTCACTCGTCTGCTCCCCTAAACCTATGGGTAGACGCCTTCAGCACAGCCATTCATATTATAAATCGCCTTCCCAGTCCAACTCTCCAAAATCAGTCCCCTTATGAGTTACTCTTCCATCGCCCACCATCGTTAGCTTCCTTCCGAACCTTTGGTTGTCGTGTATTTCCATGTCTCCGTGACTATACTAAACATAAACTCCAGCCCCGCTCTCTACCTTGTGTCTTTATCGGCTATAGCCCAAATCACAAAGGCTTCCGCTGTCTCGAACCAACTTCTTCCCGTGTCTATATCACTCGGCACGCTAGGTTCGATGAGTCTTACTTCCCTTTCTCTCATGCTTCCTCTTCTTCGCCCTTGTCTCGGCTCGACCTCACGTCGATGTTCGTGTCCTTCCTGCGTCATCCGAACCACTTACCACCTCCCAAAACCCTAACCCTAAACTTCAAAACGGATCGCGGTGTACCCTCTGTCTCACCGACGACAATCATCCCACCGTTCCTGCCAAACTAACGCCCCCTATTGACGGCCCACACCAACCTGTCATACCTCCTCCTTCGCCTATCCAGCATGTCGCTCCTAACCCTGCGCCCGTCCCTCCGGAGAATCGTCATCCCATGCAGACGCGCGCCAAAGCAGGTATCTTCAAACCACGGTATCCGATTGATTTAAATTTGGTTTCTGTTTATTCTGTTTCTACAGCTTTGCCGGAACCTCGTGGTATTAAGACTGCTCTCAAAGTTCCTCAATGGACGGATGCCATGCTCGAAGAACTTAAGGCACTTCGTGCAAATCAGACTTGGACGTTGGTGCCCCGACCGTTGAATACTAATGCTGTTGGCTCGAAGTGGGTCTATCGCACTAAACTCCGTGCTGATGGCACAGTCGAGCGATACAAGGCACGCCTTGTCGCTCAAGGGTTTAGCCAAGTTCCTGGAGATTACTTCACTCACACTTTTAGCCCTGTGGTGAAAGCTTCCACTGTTCGGATTGTTCTTGCTCTAGCTGTTATGCACTCCTGGCCTCTGCATCAGCTGGACGTCAAAAATGCCTTTCTAAACGGGGTCTTGTCCACTCCGGTCTTCATGGAACAGCCCCCTGATCCGCAGCAACCCCCGCATGTATGCCGACTCCAAAAGGCGATTTACGGACTTCGTCAAGCTCCCTTAGCTTGGTATCAACGGTTTCGACAGTTTCTTCTGTCTTTGGGTTTTCTCTGCAGCAATGCCGACACTTCATTATTTGTTCTTCAGAAACGGCACATCTTGATCTACCTCTTGGTCTATGTTGATGATATTATCCTTACAGGAAATGATGCTTCTACTATTTTGACTCTTATGTCTCAACTTAACTCTGAATTCTCTACAAAGGATCTCGGCCGATTGAGTTATTTCTTGGGTCTCGAGGCTACGTATCGGAATGATCAGCTCAAGCTTACTCAGACCAAATATGCAATGGATATTCTAAAACGTGCTGATATGCTTCTCGCCAAGCCCGTCTCTACACCTCTTCCCCCAGGCGCTACCTTTGAAAAAGATGGTCCGCCATATGAAAATCCTACTCTATACCGCTCAATTCTTGGCGCACTTCAGTATCTCACTATCACTCGACCGGATTTGGCCTATTCTGT